>NAJN01001422.1:0-11415 GCA_005059845.1 Cryomyces minteri
ACACAGAAAAGCAAGCGAGCATGCAAGAGCTTGGAAGCCTGTTAATACTACAGAGATTCGGGTGTTTGTAGGCGTCCTCATTTTCATGAGTATTTACGACCTACCAACCGTCAAAGAATACTGGAGCAACACCCCCAAAGGAGACCCTAGGTGACCAGAAATCACGCAGAGCATGTTCCTCAATCGCTTTGTGCAGATACAGCGATTCTTCCATATATCTGAAGCCGGCACAACCTCATTCAATAAGCTTGATCCGCTATCAGACTACTTTAGGAGGAAGGCAAAAGAGCTATGGAAGATGGGCACACACTTCGCAGTTGACGAGAGCATGGCAAGATGCACAGGAAGATCTTCTGCCACGGTCAAGATGCCAAACAAGCCTATTGAAGAAGGATTTAAGCTGTGGGTGCTAGCACAGCAGGGCTATATACTAGATTGGCTATTTCATGAGAAGAAGCACGGTCCAATTGGCCTTGATAAGAAGTGGACAAAGCCACTGAATAACTTTAGTAACACGCATGCAGCTGTTCTTACCATGACTAGTCGTGTCATCAAAGAGGAAGGGAAGAGCTACGTCGTCTGGCTTGACAATCTGTTCACAACAGGAAAGCTGTTGGAGTCTCTTCTTGATGAAGGATTTGGAGCAGGAGGAACAGCACGTCTCTTCAAAGGATGTGACGTTCATGAGGATCTTATTGCTCTTAAGAGTGACAAGAAACGCCGCCGCGTTTGGGGCGATCTTTGCGGAAGGATTAGTAACGCAGCTCCTAGAGTCCTTCAGTTGACTTGGGAGGATAACAGCACGGTTCTTGTTATGACAACATGCTACGCCGGTAGCGAGAAGATTACAAGGAAGCGGAAGAGACCTGCAGATACCTCCTCAAACGCTCGTATTGTTCGCGTTATGTTTGGGGATCATCATGAGCTTGAACAAGCTATACCATTGATTGTTGATCACTACAACAAGTATATGGGCCCAGTTGATATCGCGGATCAATTGATAGCGTCATATAACACGCAAAGGATCCATTGGAAGCCGTGGAAGAGCCTTTGGTATTGGCATTTGAACGTCGCTGCTATAAACAGCTACAAGCTAAGCACGCACAAAGAGCACAGAGGGTTTACGAAGGATCTTGCTACGCAGCTACTAGCTACAAGAGAAGCTCCTGTAGTAGTAGAAGCAACAGCTACTACTTCTACTACTAGTATTCGGCATCAACGTGGTCAACGATCAAGACAGACGTGTGTTATCTGCAAAGCAAGCGGTCAATTTGGCAAAGGAAAGGGCGTTCTACAGCCTTCTTCCACTAACGTAGTAAGGGCTCCACGATCTGTTTACGGTTGTGTTACTTGTGACGTGGCTATCTGCAAAGAAGGCTCTTGTTGGCAGCAGCATATTGATAGATAATTGTATGTATACGTGTGATGTGATGTGATGTGATGTGATTCATAAGCTATGTAACCCCGTTAGAGGTAAAAGCTGTTACTAAACGCCGACTTTGACGCGTAGACCAGTTACGCTTCACTCATACTCAGGAAGCCACACAAAGAAGCCAGAATACAAAAGAGTGTTATAGCTCATCGCCAAGAACCGAGGAAGTAGGTTAGTAGAGGAAAGTAGAGTATATAGCAAGTCCACCTCTCGCCAATCCACCGAGAACCCTCTAACGTCCCTTGAGAGCCCTTCATATCTACTATCGCCGACAACTGCAATAGCCGCTTCCCTCAGCACCAGTTTGCAGAGTGGTAGTGTTCATCATCGTCCCACGACTCGTGAAGCTGACGAGGGCAACGGCGGTCGATAGAGGGTAAGGCGTAGTAGTAGAGGTAGTCGCTATATCGAGGAGGAGGACGAGGACGAGGACGAGGAGGGCGGTGAGGAGGGAGTTGGTCGAAGTCGTTGATAGTCTCAGTTGTGTCTGTTGTTATCACCCCCTTCTAGGCCGCTGCCTAGAATAAGAGATGTTGCACAGACGGGGGGGTCCAAAGTTGTAAGGCTCCAAAGTCGTAAGGCTTTCAGGCTACAATCGTCCGGCTCGTTGCCAGGTTCGAGTCATCGGGCGGGCTCGACGCACATCAAACCGTTGCTCGCAGCGCTTGGTGTCCGTCGCTCATGGCGCTCGTCGCCTATGTTATGTTATGTTATGTTATGTTATTCATAAGCTATGGAACCTCGACGAGGTAAAAGCTATTACTAGCGCCAGCTAAGACATGTCAACCACTCACGCTCTTACTCACACTCAGGAAGCCACGCATAAATCATCAACGCATATGTCGTCAAGGCCGTGTACAGTGTACTCATTGCCAACAAAGGAAAAAAGGCTCGTCGCCTATCGCCTATAGCGCTCGGTGTCTATCGCTCGTAGGCTTGCAGCGCTCGTTGTCTATCGCTCATGGCACTTGGTGTCGCTCGCAACGCTCGTGTCGCTCATAACGTTCGTATCGCTCGTGACGCTCGTTGTCAGACTCGTTGGCTCCATCTATAGCATGCGCTATAGACTACTAGTCCCCAGCACCACGGAGAGGTGAGTCCACGCTAGGGATGTATACGTGTGATGTGATGTGATGTGATGTGATTCATAAGCTATGTAACCCCGTTAGAGGTAAAAGCTGTTACTAAACGCCGACTCTGACGCGTAGACCAGTTATGCTTCACTCATACTCAGGAAGCCACACAAAGAAGCCAGAATACAAAAGAGTGTTATAGCTCATCGCCAAGAACTAAGGAAGTAGGTTAGTAGAGGAAAGTAGAGTATATAGCAAGTCCACCTCTTGTCAATCCACCGAGAACCCTCTAACGTCCCTTGAGAGCCCTTCATAACTACTATTGCCGACAACTGCAATAGCCGCTTCCCTCAGCACCAGTTTGCAGAGTGGTAGTGTTCATCATCGTCGCACGACTCGTGAAGCTGATAAGGGCAACGGCGGTCGATAGAGGGTAAGGCGTAATAGTAGAGGTAGTCGCTATATCGAGGAGGAGGACGAGGACGAGGACGAGGAGGGCGATGAGGAGGGAGTTGGTCGAAGTCATTGATAGTCTCAGTTGTGTCTGTTGTTATCACCCCCTTCTAGGCCGCTGCTTAGAATAAGAGATGTTGCACAGACGGGGGGTCCAAAGTTGTAAGGCTCCAAAGTCGTAAGGCTTTCAGGCTACAATCGTCTGGCTCGTTGCCAGGTTCGAGTCGTCGGGCGGGCTCGACGCACATCAAACTGTTGCTCGCAGCGCTTGGTGTCCGTCGCTCATGGCGCTCGTCGCCTATTGCCTGTAACACTCGGTGTCTATCGCTCGCAGGCTTGCAGCGCTCGTTGTCTATCGCTCATGGCACCTGGTGTCGCTCGCAACGCTCGTGTCGCTCGTAACGTTCGTATCGCTCGTGACGCTCGTTGTCAGACTCGTTGGCTTCATCTATAGCATGCGCTATAGACTACTAGTCCCCAGCACCACGGAGAGGTGAGTCCACGCTGGGGGATGTATACGTGTATACAATGAGGCTGTTTACAAGGCGACTTAGTACAGGGCTATAGACCCATACAAGCGAACACGCTAAAATGGGCACTTCTAGCAGCCCATGGGATAGAGCCTATGTAGTTGACTAGACGTTGCTCGAGGAAAGAAGGTAAATAGGTGCGCGCACCTAAAATCCACATACACAGCACTAACGCTAGCTCTGATCAGGGTAAGTACGCTCGATTGCTCGTGTGAGCCCAAACCGTGACAGCTTGTTAGCTAGGAGCTCCGCTTGTTTGCTAGCTACATAATAGCCGCTTGTTTGCTAAGTAACAAGCGGTAAGCATGCTAAGCATGTTAACTACCGCTTATCGATTAACCACACTAGCAGTAGTGGATACAGGTGTTCGGACAGTTCTAGAGCTAACTAGTGTATGTATAGCGTTAACAGTGACCTTTTTATAACACTATCTAGATCTCGTCAATCTGTATCAATCCGTCCGTCCGTCCGTTAGATCTCGCCCGTCCGTTGAACCCGGACCCCCTCCAGTCGATTGACGGACTATTTGACCACACTGGTTGCTCGCGGTCCCCGGGAAGAGTGAGAGATAGGCGAAGAGTAGACAGTCGGTAGCTGGATGGCGAAACTTGGAACGTGACCATGGAGCGATGGGCATTTGATTTCAGCTGCCGTCGCGCCATTAGCACTTCAGGTTCAGACTTGCAGTCCATAGAGTCTTGAGGATCACGGTCGTGCTAACATACATGTGAATGTGGATGGGTGTGACTTTAGAGTCGACGATAAAGCACACCTTCGTAATTAATTCAAATAAGGTGTGATGAAGGCTTCAATAACCATGGCACATGGCGTTGACGAGACTTGGTGCGCTGTAGTGCCATTATTTTTGACCTCATACATCCGAATAATTCCCGAGCTCTCCAAACCAAGGAAACTCAACTCCGCAGAGACCGACCGACTGATTGCTGGAGTTACGGATAAGAAAAGGGTAGGCCGTTTGTGTATTGAGTGGACGTGAGGAACCCAAGAAGTACAGCGCCAAACGAGTGAGGTTGCATTCCCCAGACCATCTGCCTTCCATTTCCCTACCGATCTTGCCCCCTTGATGCGGACACCCCTTTTTAGGCGTTGACAGCGAGCGCAACGACTATGTTGACGTTCCCGAGACACACTTGCACGCTATCATTGGCGTTACAACACACCTTCGGGGCTTTGTGTTAGCTAAAAGATCGATCGCAGCGGCTGTAGGGGAACATACAGTTGTTTGAGAACACTGGGAGCTGGCGCCCATTGCCGAACAGGTCGAGTAACCTACACCCGTCGATGAATCTGTACAGCAATAGGGTGCTGAGCCTTGATTAGCACTTGTCCGGTTCCGAAAGATTGCCGTGAGGTGACTTACCGGCTCCGTTACCGCACGCGTTACTCTGATTGACTGTGGTAGCCGTAGGCGCTGCTTTCGTCGTTGATGTCGAGAACGTAGTGCTGGTACTGGAAGAATACGGGGTTGACGTTGTACTTGACTTAGTGCTGGTCGTGCTAGTCGTACTGGTCGATGATTTGGTCGAAGTCGTGCTTGACTTAATGCTAGTCGTACTGGTTGAGGATGGGGTAGATGTAGTACTGGACTTTGTGCTCGTTGTACTGGTCGACGATGGCGTCGACGTGGTGCTTGACTTTGTGCTGCTCGTACTGGTAGTCTTCGAGGTGGTGGACGAGGTGGTGGACTTGGTGCTTGACGTAGTAGACGAGGAAGTGGTAGACTTCGTAGTGCTTGTGCTCGTGGAAGACGGCGTAGATGTAGTGCTCGACTTAGTGCTCGAAGTGGAATACTTGGAACTAATGGTAGTAGAAGACGGCGTCGATGTAGTGCTAGATTTGGTCGTCGAAGGTGTGCTAGACTTGGAGCTTGTTGTCGATGTAGTAGATTTGGAACTAGTCGTCGACGACGTGCTTGTCGACTTGGAGCTAGTCGTGGAAGATGTGCTGGTAGATTTGGAGTTGGTCGTTGACGAGGTGCTCGTGCTCTTGGAACTCGTCGTACTCATCGACTTGGGGCTGGTCGTAGACGATGTGCTAGACGACTTGGAGCTCATAGTACTCGTGGACTTAGAGCTGGTTGTTGACGTGCCCGTAGACTTGGAGCTCGTTGTGCTTGTGGTCTTGGAGCTGGTGGTAGACGATTTGCTTGTAGACTTGGAGCTAGTCGTCGACTTCGAGCTGGTTGTTGATGAGGTGCTCGTGGACTTGGAGCTAATCGTAGACGAAGTACTGCTGGACTTCGAGGTCGTCTTCGACGACGTGCTGCTGGTCTTAGAGCTTGTACTGGTCGTCGACGGTGTCGACGTAGTACTAGATTTCGCCGAAGTAGAGCTCGTCTTAGAGCTTGTCGTCGACGAAGTAGAACTAGTCTTCGAGGAAGTAGTAGAACTCGTGGTTTTCGAGGAAGTAGTAGAACTGGTGGTTTTCGACGAGGTAGTAGAACTGGTCTTTGATGGAGTAGTAGAACTCATCGTCTTTGATGAAGAAGTAGAACTAGTAGTCTTCGAGGAAGTGGTAGAGCTAGTCTTCGAGGAAGTAGTGGAAGTAGTCTTCGAGGAAGTAGTCGAACTGGTCTTCGATGAAGTGCTGGTAGTTTTGGAGCTCGTGCTAGTGGTCGTCGGCGTGGAAGTAGTGCTAGATTTTGTGCTGGTCGTTGACGAAGTAGAGCTAGTCTTGGTAGTCTTCGACGATGAAGTTGAAGAGGTGCTACTAGACTTGGAGCTCGTATTCGTAGATGAACGAGTGGAAGTGGTACTCGACTTGGTGCTTGTCGAAGTGGAGCTTGTTCTGCTGCTCGTCGTCGAAGTTGACGAAGTGCTGCTTGACTTCGAGCTAGAGCTGCTGCTAGACGAAGTCTTGGAGGTGGTAGATGTGCTCTTGGAGGAAGTTGGGCTGCTTGTGGAAGACGAGGTTGAGGTGGTCTTGCTGCTGGTGGAAGACGGAGTAGACGACGTGCTGCTGGACTTGGAGCTGGTGCTCGCTGTCTTCTGTGTCGACGTGGAGCTGGACGTGGTGCTGGTAGAAGATTGGGTGGACGTGGTCTTTGTCTTCGTCTTGCCGCTTCCCTCGTTCTTCTTGCACTTTGGCTTTTTGTATGCCTTCTTAAAGGTTCCTTTGTTGCAGGAGTTGTATGCTCTGCCAGGACTCAGCGACTGCATGAAACAGTTGGTTAAGGCAAAAAACACACACCCGCCATATTGGTAACCACAGTCATCATTATCGTACTCAGTTACCCAACAGTTGTCTGAGCCACTGTAGACTGGCTTTGGCCAAGCAGCCTCAAACGATTGTGAGCATAGATCGTAAGACCTGCATGCCGATGGTCAGCTAAATCCCACACAGCCAGGAAGCAAAATCGAGGGGCAGTCGACGTACCCGCCATATTTTTTACCATTGTCGTCATTGTCGTAGTCGACACAGAAGCATGGGCCATCATCGCGAACAACGAGTCTTGGAAGGGCAGAGGCTAGGCCGATGCTGAGCAGCAACGACAGGCCGATGGAGGTGAACTTCATGATGACGGAGAGGGTATCTTAACGAAGGATGGATAGTGACAATGACGAAAGATGAATGACAGCCGTAGGAAGCAAATGTCTACTGGCGTGTCCTTGGACTCGAGGTCTCAAAACGAAATTTGAAGTCTGACAGAAGAACGGAGAGTGAGAGGACAGTTATTTCTTGTCAACCATGCCCCCATGCCCTCACTCGTGAGGAATATCGTGGATCGTCCGAAGGCGTCGAGATTAGAGCCAGGCCCTCAAGGCCAGCGATCGAGAATGTCTCCATTCCCCGTCGCTGTAGCTCAAGGCTGGCGGTGTCTTCTCCGTCCGCATCTCGGGTTGTGTCTTGGCATTATTGACTTTTATGGGACACGGAGAAGTCGTGAGTGTCCAATCAACTGGGTATAGGCTTCCATCCACCCCTTCTCAGCGGTCCCTTTGGGCTGAACCTCTTTCGATCGTAGGCACCTATGCATCTCCTCCATGATACGCATGCCTGCAGGTGGAGGGATCTTCAGGCCTTTCTCGCCAGTAACACGGCATCGGTATGAGGTTTGCGCCTTTTGGGCTTGCAGATCGTTTTCGCGGATGTGTAGCGTCGCACAACAAGTATGGCCAAGACGACATCTTCCGAACGAGTGAGGGTCGAAAGGTGTTGGATGTGGGACGGGATGAAGGCAGCACATAATCGTTCGATAGCCCGATTTGGTCTCTTCGGACACTCCACCATGATAGGTGTGCCCCGCAACGTTCCCCTACACAAGCAACGTTCGAAGACTTCCCTAAGTAAACGAATGCTATTGTGAACCTAAGGACGTTGTGAAAGACCGAGGCGGCACAGAGGAGCGAGGCTGCGTGAAAGATGCAGGCGTAAAAAAGACGGCGTGTAACACACCAATGGATTTGCATTACAGTTGCCCGTGGTTGCAGTACATCGCAGCTGGCATGCACCATATTGCCCCCTGGCATTGATTGACGCACAAGGCTGGTAGTTTTTACATTGCAGAACGCTAAGACGATAAAGTTAAAGACGAGAAAGGCAACACTCAGGGATCTGGCCTTCTCAGAGCCAAAAAAGAATCTGAATGCTTTTTCGAAGGGTCGAAGTTTACCGAGCATTTCCAGGCATGTCGAGGCTCAAGGTATCGCTCCAATCGGCGATCCAGTTGACGCAGCGTAAAAACGCGAGGCTTCAATTCAACTCCTCAGCAACCCGTAGTTACTTGACATTACATGGATCAGGAGATACCAGTGCGAACCGATCAGAAAATGCTGTCAGGACTGATGTCAACGACGTTCTTTCGGACGGTGCTCGTGCAAGGGAACAGACACGCAAGTCCGAGAAGCCGGAGCTGGGAAGTGTGAGCGCAAACCCAAGTCACGAGGAGAGGCGAAGGGTCTGTATTCGGGAACAGAGGGGGACAGGAAGAAGAACGCGAAGCCGCTTCTCTGCCCAAGTGGAGAGACGCTGACGTTGACGTTGACGTTCGGAGCGTTTTTCAAGCCACAGACACGCAGGAAGGTTAAGCCAGTACAAGGAACTTCAGCAAACGAGACATGCATCAAGCGATCAACCTAGGCCGGTTGTCTTGCAGCTCACTAGTAGGCTAGCGCGTTACATCGCTACCACTGACAGTCGACACGGAAGAACATGAGGGGAGCTCAAGGCCTGCTGAAGAAGAAAAGGCCCAATAAGATGCGAGACGTGGACCAACCTGGAGAGCCTCAGATCACTTTGCGCTTCCAAATCGGCTCGAGACAACAGGTGCACACGGCTTAATCCTAACATGTACAGGGATCGAAGCATATTCAAGCAGGAGGGACTCCCCAATCAAGAGGATGTTAGAGGATAGACTCGGAAGTGATCGTTGTGGAATGGCGCCCATTGACAAGTATTGATACCCGCCCCGTCCTCAACTAACGCATTTGCGGAGCTGCCGTGGCGTCTTCTACCTTACGACTGGGAGGTTTCGCCATGAGCCGAGCATGGATTTCATTTGGTCCGCAGCCGGCTAGGCCCAAAGCTCAGCACTAGCAGCCGTTGATGAGAACATGGCCAATGTCCGAGAGGCTCAAAGAGTACGTCGGTGGCGACTGTGTCGATTGGAGGCGCTTGTTAAGTATCTATTTGGCCCCTGAAGGGTCGAGTCAACAACGAGCTCCATTCGCAAGGACGGCCCCCTAAGAGTGTTCATCCATTGCAATTGCTTGTTACCAAGGGACCAACTCAATCTGGGACAATTGTCTCGAAGAAGATGCCTTCCCCCTCTACTGCACCAATGTTCGCTTCCGTTGGTCTTGCCCAGCTGCTTTCTGTAGCAACGGCGCAGACGACATCGGCGTCACCGAGCAGTGCTTTCTGGACAGCGACAGCGACGACCAGCAGCGCGGTGCAGACCCATACGGTGACTGTTGGCAAAGGCGATAACAAGTTTGTTCCAGATGTCGTGCTGGCCAACGCAGGCGACATTATTCAGTATCAATTCTTCCCTCCGAACCACTCTGTTGCCCGCGCTGAGTACCTCTCCCCGTACATACCGTATGAGGATACTGGAGTGGATAAAGTCGGGTTCTTCTCTGGGTTCCAAGCTGTCGATGCTATTCTAAACAACGTAAGCCAATCCCTCCTTGTGCCCATTCGTACACGAGCGTTGGTTTGATTCAAGAACCTCAACGCTGGCCACTCCACAACTATAGAATCTCGTCTACAACTGCAGGTCTGCTCGTGAGCCTCGCTGATTGGTTGAACCAGCCTCCGACGTACAACTTGAGGATCAACGACACCAACCCGGTCTTCTTCTATTGCACAGCTCCAGGGTCATGCATAGGTCACGGTATGATCGGCGTGATCAACCCGGTGAGCCTACTCTAAAGTCCACGTCCTGGTCTATGGGCTAACCCTCAGCAGAATGAATCGGTTTCATTAGCCAAGCAACGGGCTTTGGCCATGCAAGCCGCGTATATGCTTCAGCCTGGCGAGAGTTTCCCTGCTGAAGCGTCATCCTCAATAGCGTCACTGGCAAAGGCAACGACATTCTCGACGGCGACTACTCCGACGTATACGGAAGAGGCCACGACCAGCGCCGCTGTTCCGAAATCCGCAAACAGCCAATCTTCTCCCAAAGGCCTCTCGGCTGGTGCGATCGCAGGCATCGCGATTGGTGGCACAGCGGTCTTGCTGCTAGGAGCAGTACTATTCTTCCTGTTGGGGCGTACAAAGACGCCAAGGAGGTGATTCACAACAATCAAGGGGGACCAAACCGTCTTTCCGGCCCCGACATGCTACACTCCAACGGGGCTCAATTCATACCTGTCACCCCTGCAGGCTATCGAAAGAGCGGCAAGGGACTCGGCGACGTGGTTTCATACCAGAAACCACAAGAGGAGAGCATTCGGGACAATCTGTCGGATCATTCCACCAGTCCGATAATGCCGTACCACAACTCGTTACAGTTTGGCAACTTCTACCCGCAGGAAGCCCTCAGTAATCCACAAAATATGCTTCAAAACCAAAGGTGTGTGTTCGCATGGTCGGAGTCGACAAACATGAAGTGCGCAGTGTAGCTAATTCCTTTACTACAGGTTTTCCGACTCCTCTGGCTTCGAGGTTCCCCACCCGCCCGTAGTTAACTCGCAGGACCTGTTTGGCGGCCCACACGAGCTTTCTACACCGCTCATGTACGACAACCGTCAGTACAGATCATATCGACCTACCGAGCAATAATAGCCAAAAGTCATTTCTGTACATCATTTGTATGCTGTAGAATAACTGGCCTGGCTCTGGACGAGCAATCGGCGTATGTCTGGTCATACTCATGGTTTAACGTTTTTCCCGCCTTGTCGCTGCTTTGCGCTAAGGGGGTAAGTCACTTGGCGTTCGATGGCGCTATGGCTCGGTGCTATCGTCGATGGTCCCTGTCTTTAGACTACGAAGAAGAGATCGAAGAAAAGTGTAGAACGCACTAGGGTCATACCCCGTGGAGGAGTTGGCTGGCGAAATGCGCATTACTTCGCGATTTCTACAGCATACGTCAAAAAGACGATCATAAACTCTTGCCAGTCGGCCTTCTTTTGCTCTCTCCACACCGGGGACTTCTGTGTAGTGTTCAATCAATCCAAACCGCGCACAATCACCCGACCAAAGTCCATACTCGGATGCGGAGAGACAAACGTCACATCAGCTCACCGCTCCTAGTAGATTGCTACGCTAGCAGCGCAGAACGCACCTGATTTATGTACAAGGGAGAATAAACACAGTCCTGCTCCTGCTGCTCTCTCACAGGAACACGTACTCTACTCAGGCACGATAGCAGCTACACTCCTCCAAAAGTCACACCTATATCCCCTACCAGCTTCCCACGTGTACGCATTGACCAAACTAAAATCGTTCCTCAGACCCGGATTCA
>NAJN01001423.1:0-11394 GCA_005059845.1 Cryomyces minteri
CCTTGAGTCTGATGTACTCGTCCCGTCGGCTGCTCATGATCGCGTGCCGTTCTTCTTTCGAACTGTTCCAGTCGTAAACACCTAGTAAGAACAACCACGCATCCTTTCTAACACCATCATTTGCATTGAGGCCGCCATGGAAGACTCTCTCCTTGACTTCGTCGGGCGTCATCTGTAGCCTGCCGGTGTGCGAATCGAACCAAGCATTCCACTCCTTGAGTGTGACAGGCTTTCGCTGTTCTCCCATGGACAGGCTTCCCATCTCCATATCGAGTATCTCGAATTCGCCAACATCGGTGTCCTCCATCTCCATGATGTCCTTGGCGGTCCATATCCTCTGACTGCGCTCGCGCTCACTCTGCTCAGCGATGCCCATTGCCCACCTCGCCAGGTACAGTCTTGCACTGTCGAACTCGTCTTGCATTGTTTGAACATCTGGGTTTTGCATGAGCCTCCGAACTTGCGGCGGAACCTTAGGATTCTCCGCAACCGCCTGTGCAGTCCTTCTCGTGAAGGTCGTGACCTGGCTGAGCTTCTCCAAGAAGTTCCACCTAGCTTCTTTCAGTGCCTTCGTCACAGGGTCCATACCAGCGTCCCTTTTGTTCGAGCCGCCCGCAGGAGCATTGTTCCCTTCTAACGCCTTTTTGACCTTCTCCGGAGTCGGTTTCGCACCAAAGCCAAGTTTGTCTGCCTCATTTGGTTCGATGAGGTATATACTCGGCTCTGCTCCCGATCGTTCAACATTGATATATCTCTTCAGCCATCTCAGTACTTCGTCGCCACCCCAGAACATGCCTCCCCCATCATTGAAGGGGTCAAAGCTTTCTCTTGCCATCTTTTTCCTCTGCAATATGGTGGACTGACACTCACTGTCGTGGAAGAACAGTGCCGGAAAGCTGTCGCCTGCGCTTGTGTTGATGACAAGACTGCCGAACCACCATCCTATACTCGGCAATCGTACGAGCAGGGAGTATATCTCACTGACGGGTACTGCGAAGGCATATGTTCCGATCGCGCTGCTGTGAGTTGTGGTGGTCGGAGGTGGCGGAACGAGATAGCATTGCTTTGGTGGAGAGTCGGTTTCCAGAAGGTCGACCTTGACGTATGTATCGTATGCATCGCCGAGTGACGACTCAGGCACCCATGCGAGGAGGAGGGAAGAGGAGGCGATGCTCTTGGCGGAAGCGGATGAGGCGCGCCGGGTTGGACTGGTGGCCGAAGGAGACTTCAGCTGGAGAAGGGCAATGAAGCCGGGAATGTTGTCTTTTGCACTCGGAGTGGGATGTACGTAAACCTGTTCACGTCTGGCATCAGCACATCTTCCCACGGTCTCTTCATCACGCTCGAATCGTGTATTCCCGATCTGGCGACAACACCTCCGCATGCCTCCGCCGGCTCCTGGTGGAAGGACCAACCTTGCTCTTTGCATACAGCAGCTTCACGCCCTTCCCACTCTGCGAGTGCTTTATTGTGTGATACTCTCCTTCCTCGTCGTCACTCATGTCGTAGAACGAGGCGGTCGGAGAAGGTGGTGATGGTGTATCCCTTGCAGGCGTCACCATAGCGGGCGTGCCCGGACGGCGGTTCAGAAGGTGCGGTGGCGGAAGGGTCAGTGTGTGTACGGGCTGGGGTACGGCTTGCGTGTGGGCTCGAAGTTCGTGTGTTCCTTGAATGCGTTCGGGGGAGGTGATGGCGAGCCTCATTGCAATCCCATGTCTGCAGCCTGGAGGCTGATGCGTGGAGGGTGACGCAGGCGGGGAAGTGGCCACAGCTTTCGGCCTTGCCTGCTCTGCAGCTCATGAGGCGAGATTCCCATCCCCAGCTGCTGTTCACGCGCGTGCAGCCGACGACGAACTCCTCTCTGCCTCTCCCCAACTCACTGGAGGCATCAAAGACATCGCCTTCTTCGGCCGGCTCACTCATGTCCAGCTCCAAGGACTGGGGTGGCCGTCTGTCGAGCTCTTAGGGGCACAGTCCACCATCGCGTTCTCGTTCGATGGCCCTGCCGGACACCTCGATCTACCGTAGCCCGTCACGGTCCGGGGCGCTTCTCTTGATCTTGTTGTCTTCAAGCTTGAGGAACAACGAGCAAGCGTCCGTAGTGCACTTGGCCCTCACCACATCGGTGCAGCGACGATGCTTTGGACTCCCACGACTGTTGAGCGGGCTGGAGCTGCACCACGTCCCACAGACGCTCGGCCGAAGCTGCAGGCAGGCTGGACGAAGCCATGGCAAGCGTCCAGCGAGCAAGGCACCGGCGAAGCAGCCATGAGCGAACAGCATCGGGGCTCCATGACCGCGTCAGGTACCAAAGGTGCATCTGTCCCACAAGAGTCCATCATGGCTGAAGCCCGAGCGCGATGTCACCTTGTTCGCTCGCCCCAGACAGACATCCTTGATCCCTGTGAAACGTGCCTGACGCCTTGCACTGATTCGCTGGATTGACAACACTTCGAACAACGACATGGCCCAAGCCATCAACATCAATCTGCATCTGCGTGCGACACTTCCCTTTGGTGATAAGCGGTATGGTGCTGCCTTCCGAACTTGCTGGGTGTCGGCGGCGTATAAGACGTAGCTGATCTGCTCTTTCAAACCTTGTGAATCTCTTCGTTTGCGACTTCAAGATGGCTTCTTTCTCCAGAGCAATTCTGTTGGCAGCTGCTTCTTTTGCAATATTCGCTTCAGCACAAGAATCACACGGATGGTATGGATCGCACAGATCACATGAATCACAAGAATCATACGAGTCGTGGTCATCACGTACTCCATCACCATCACCATCACCCTCGCTCAACCCGTCAACATCGCTTATCCCATCATCACTAAACCCGTCATCGTCATCACTTCACTCCTCCTCATCACCATCATCAGTTCCCCCATCATCATCGTTGTCATCATCATCATCATCATCATCATCCCTTCCAGGCTCAGCTTCTTATGTTGCACCGCCGAACTTCCAAACAACAGCGTTCTCCTCTTATTGGCTCAAACCAGTCGCTACTCAAGAGCCTCAGCCAGCCTTGTACGACCCGGTATTGAACATCACCTATCCGTTGAACCTCACAAACCCCGATACTATTCCGGACAACGACCCTGACCCGATATACTATCCTGAGCCAATTGCTAACTTATCCACTCCGGCTGCGAATGCGTTCATAAAGAACATTGTCGCTCAGGTGTCGGAGATTATTGAGGGAACCAGCATTGTGGGAAACTGCTCAAAATGCATTGCTTCTTTGAGTGTCGCCAAGAGCGCAGCGTTGCTGGTTCCAGAGAGTGTGCCTGATGCTATGGTCCAGCTGTGTAAGAAATACAAGGTACGTGCATTATAGCGATCGCAAAAGCATAGTTCCCAACTATATCGCATTTCCCAACTGTCTCCATGGAATGAGAACTAGCCACGTCACTTTTTGGCAGAACTGCCCAACGAGACGGAACCACCACTGATTCTCGGACAGTATTACTCCAATGCGACATGTGAAGAAAAATTCCAGGCAACGACTTTCGGCGCCGTCTGGACTCAAGTTCTCGCCTTTGCCGATGTAGGCGGCTCTGACGGACACTACATCTGCAACTCGTTGAGCAGAACGTTTTGCCCAGCGCCTACGACGCAGCCGCTGAACATGACGGGCCTGTTCCCAAAGCCAAAACCTGCAAATGCCACGGCACCACGCCCAAGTGGAAAACGCGTCAAGGTTGTCCATCTCTCCGACTTTCATCTGGACCCTAGATATGCTGCCGGGTCCGAGAGCAACTGCTCGACAGGCTTATGTTGCAGAACTAACAACCCCAACCCATTTTACGGACAAGGGCACATTGGCATGCCAGCTTCACTGTACGGCGAGTTCAGATGTGACACACCCTACGATCTTGCCTTAGCTGCTCTACAAGCAGTCGGTCCTCTTACGGGTAGTGGTAAGGACTCACCTCTCGGCTGGTCCATATACACTGGGGATCTTGTTTCACACGATCCCCAATCCCAGCTCTCTCGCGCTTACGTGGAATACACTGAGAACAGTGTGTTTGGCATGTTCAAGAATTACATCACAGGTCCAGTCTTTGCCGCCCTCGGAAACCATGACTCGAACCCAGAAGCAATTGATGCCCCCCATAATTTACCGGGACCTCTTGGGCAGCAGCAAAGCTGGCACTACGACCACGTCGCCGGTCTCTGGCAGCACGAAGGATGGATCGATGCTGCTGCAGCCCAGCAAGCCAGAACACACTACGGAGCGTACTCCATCAAAAATCACTTTGGCCTCCGAGTCATCACCTTCAACACCGACTTCTGGTATCGCGCCAACTTCCTCAACTTCATCAACACTACGGATCCGGACAATTCGGGAATGTTCAAGTTCATGATCCAAGAACTCCAAGCCGCCGAGGACGCCGGGGAGAGAGTCTGGATCGTAGGGCACGTCCTTTCCGGCTGGGACGGATCTAACCCGCTGCCGAACCCGACCGACCTGTTCTACCAGATCATCGACCGCTACTCGCCCCACGTCATCGCAAACGTCTTCTTCGGCCACACTCATGAGGACCAGGTGATGATCTACTACGCCAACAACGGCACCACGCGGAACGCTGCCAACGCTTTGACACCCGGCTGGATGGGCCCGTCCGTGACCCCGCTCACCAACCTGAACAGCGGCATCCGCATGTATGAGGTCGATACGGGCTCCTTCGACATCTACGAGGCCCACACCTGGTATGCGGACGTGAACAGCTTCGACCACCTCAACGGCACCAACGCTGGGCCGACCTACAAGTACGAGTACTCGACCCGCCAAGCGTACGGCGCTGCGGCCGCCTGGTCGGATGCCGCACCGCTGAACGCGACGTTCTGGCACGCGGTGACAGAGGCTATGGAGCGCAACAACTCGCTCGTGCAGAAGTTCAACACCTATCAGGGCAGGATGTCGGTCAAGAGCCCGAACTGCACGAGTGCCGCGTGTGCGAACGCCAAGGTCTGCTATATGCGCAGCGGCTCGGTGGCGCTGGGTCTGCAGTGTCCGCGAGGGTGAGTTTGACGCTCCTTCCTCTTGAAACTTGATAGTCTAATTGAGTACTGACGAGGACACTTGCAGGTTCGCCTCGGTGCAGAGCCCCTACACAGGCACGTGAAGGATGTGTGAGAAGCGAGGAACGTAGGGACGCCGCTGTACATAGACGAGACGCAAGAAACAAGCGCTTGGGGGGCTTTACATCTCGAAGAGAACAAGAACTTGCACCCGCGTACCGAACCTCATTCCACAGTTCCAAATGTCAATGTGCTGTACTTAGCTTGAGTCTGTCAGTCAGTCCACCGAGTGACTGACAAGCCTTAATGGAAGGCTTTTTAGTTGGACCACCTTCCCTTCCAACACGTTCACGCTGTTCTCGCAACATCAACATCACCCCACATCAAGCCTCTCAAGCCCGTTAGGATTCCCTCCAAGCAAGCCTCACTCACTCACCTGCTGTGACAGCACCCATGCCTCCACGCCTATTGACGTCTTCGCATTACTTCAATAGTCACGAGTCACTAGTCCACTCGACATGGCAATGCATCCTCCGTAGCCCCGCGAGCGCTCGTGCAGACCGCACGTTCAGGCCGATGAGCAGGGTGTGCGGGATACGTAGGTCACGTTGGCGTGCGGTATTAGCTGTCTAGTGTGCTGCACAAGAACGAGGAGACTCCTAGCAGGGAGCCTGTAGAGTCTAGAGTTTCGGTTTTGACAGGCTGGTCTGCCACTACTGTTCGCGACATGCCAGAGAGCTTGAACTAATTACCCCTCCCCCCCTCCTACTGCCTTACGCTTAACAACTGAGATGCAGCACAACACCTGCAGTCGTGTCTCACACCGATGATAAACTTGGAAACAACAACGCTAAGACCGCGAAAGGCCAAGTGAGAAAGCGGGCTGCGTTTTTGGCGGCGATGAATCGATACGGTGACTGAGGATTGCCTGCAGACTTGAATTTTGAGACAAATGGTCACGGATCGCTCGCAGTCGGCTTAGCTGATTGAGACAATCTGAGAGCGAGCTCTAGGCATTCTATCCGAGGATGTAAGGACCAAGTAAGAATGACCCTCTAGGCATTCTATTCGAGGATGTCGGGACTGAGGCACGACGTAGAAGGATCCGGAGTACTATAGTGCTTACTCGACGTCCCCGGGCTCGTCCGAAGCAGCGGGCGGCAACCAAGGCAACTTAAGGTGTGGCTCTTTCTGCTTGTTGGATCTGGAACAAGGACCTTGGCCCCTGAAGCCTGCGGCCGTTGCCGTGGAACCCCTGACAATCAACAATGGTGTTACATTCATCAACATTAATAGAACGTCGACTTGTACAATGCCCAATCTGCCTGCGTTCCTCGCGCAAGCAACTGCGAAATGACAAGACCGCCGCGCTGCCAGTTCCTGGAGCTGCCAACAGAACTGCGCCTTCTGATCTACAGCTACGCGATCCACGACACCGACGCGATAACAATCAGCGCCGGGCAGCTCGTCGGTCCCTACCCCGACATAACCCACCGTCTGTACGGCGACAAGCGATCGCCCCTCCCCGGCCTGCCCTCGAACCACGAAGCGGTAATCCGCACCCACTACGACGCATCGCTCCTCTCCATCGCCCGTCCTCCTACCATCGATGTCTCCCGCGCCGCCGACGAGACGGCCCCAGCCACACCCGCGGCACTACTGCTGCTAAACCGCCAAATCCACAACGAAGCATCAGCCCACCTCGACCTCCACCGCAACCGCAACGTCTCCCTTTACGTCTCCTTTCCACTCGGCCTGCACGTCTTCCGCACTGTGTGTCCGCAGCTTCTGCGCCACGCCCGCAGCATCCACATCTGCGGCGCGTACGCATCGAAATCGGAACCCTGGACGAAGCCCGGCAACGGGTACGTCGTGCCGAGCGCGACCAAGAACGGCTTTGCGTCTGCAGCAGCACCGCCAACAGCAAGCATCATCGACTCCTCCAACGCGCTCGTCGCTCTCGTGCGCTCCGTCCTCGGACGCGACCCCACGATCTTGCTCCGCAAATTCGAGCTGCGCATCTACTACCCCGGCGGCGAGAACTACCAGTCGGTGTGGGCGGACGACAACTCACCGATCGTAGTCGCGCTGCGGAACATCTGCGGCGGCATCATCGACATCGAGTGCTGGCGGGGTCAGAAGGGGACGGGCGTCTATCTGACCGCTAGGCCGAACCGTAGCAGGATCATTGGTACGGTGTGGAGACGGCTGGAAGAGGGCAGGCCGACGAGGCCGGAGGTGGGCAGCTTTGCCGTCGACGAGAAATGGCCGCATTGGGAGGAGGGGTACGTGCCCAGTAAGGCGAATGGTGGGGGGATAGGTCAGTGATGCCGCCTTGGTTTCGCTAGTACCAGATTGGCCAGAGGTGCTGCGCCAGTGCGTGGGTCCTTTCTTCGTTTGAGGCCAACAGCGGAGATGCAGCGCGCGGGAGGACTTTGTTCTCCCAGCAAACCAGCTGCGCGAAGCTCGCAGCGACCACTCTGGAATTCGACCCTGGAGGATGTATGCCCGGTGCCAGCTTGGCATGTTCCTCGGTCTGGAAATCTCTCAATAGCTACACGACGGCTTGGGTGCGAACACGTACTGTACATACTTGCATATATGTCTCCACCAAGGTCTTGAACGAATTCCACAACCCTCAGCTGATTCTGCGTAGCTTCGTCAAAATACTTAGACATCCCTCTTGAGCTCGTCTTGGTTTTACGAAGCGACACGGAAGTCGCGAGGTTGTAGATGGAGGTTTGCAAGTTTATGCTCAGAGACGTGCGGCTGTAGTTGGAATGCGGTACATCCCATCACGCCATAATCTTTAGTCAGCAATCACGACCCCCACCTCCACGACTACCTCCGTTTCTGCCTTGTACACTTCACTCCAGCAACAAACAAACCAGCGACTCTCTTTGTTATTGCCATACATAACGGAAATACCAGACTCGCCCCAGATATACCAAAAAGCAGTAAGGATAAGAGAGGCAATAGAGATGCGAGGGAGCAGACGCCAACCCATACAAAAGAACTCGGTAGGGACCAGATCATTCAGTCGGACCCGCAACCTCTTCTTGAAAACCCCTTTACACTACATACACATGTCAAAATGAAAGAGCTCGTGCGAACAGTGCATTCGGCATTCCCGCCATAACCACATCCGAGGGCGTTGCCGATGTTTTCTGATGCGACGTCTCTCATGATCTGCAAGTCAAGAACCTCCGACAGGCCTTGGACTGGCAGCATCGGAATCTTGTCGCGTTTGCGTCAATCCAGAGAGCTGGAGACTGGTTACGACGCCTTGTCCTCGGCGACCCCAGGACTCCTCGTCGAATGGCAGCCGCGCAGCCTTGGTTCTCCAAGCGAGGACCTCGCCCCATGCCCAAGCGGAGAAGCTGGATCCGATGATGAAAGTGTCCTCCGCGGCATGCATGGACCAGCACTTGGCCACTATTGCAACGATGGTTGCAGTGAGTAATATTGTTAAGAGAATATATCTGCAACCCGTCAGGACGGCTACCAAGCGATGGACATATGAAGACGTTTGTCTTACACAGTAATGTATGCCTGAAAACGACGGCAGTCGAGTAACATGAACGATAGAACCGTTGACAGCCAGAAAGCCAAGACACTAGTCAAAAATCAGCACCTGTCCGGCAGGAAGATTGGACGAAAGCGACTGGCGACACCAAATGCATGTACAAAATCTGTACCTGCTTTGGACTGTGTCTCGTAGTACTCACTTGTTCGTCAGAGCAGGCCCTGCGGCCTCATTGCACTGCATGAACACCCTCGCGACGGCCGAAATGCCCATCAGAACACCAGCGAAAGGCCTGCCTTTGCGTCCGGCCAGCCACCAGAAGGCGCAGAGTCCGAGAGTGAGAAAAACTAGCCAAAGGTGTTGCCACAGAGGTGTGTCGTTTGCCTCAGGAAACTTCGCTTCGGTGAGGTCCGCTCCCAGAACCTGAGGAACGTACGGCACGAAGAAGAGAACCATCGGTCCCTTGCTGATGCGAGGGCTTCTGGTGTTGACCGTTCGGTCCCATCTCCAAATGCCGGGTTCGAGCACATTTGACTGATCTTTGGTATGTGTACCATGATCGTCTTGGACATCCAAGTCGCCATACGCTCCTTGCAACTCTTTGTGTGCCGGCTGCGGAACTCCGCTGAAGCCTGAGAGGCTACCCTTGTCGAGACCATTCGGGATCTCCGCGAATTGTCCTTGAGCGTCCAGGGCGTGTCCACGATGTTGAGCAACGTTCTGCCTCTCGAACATGAGCGGAATGCTCATGTCAAGGGAGCTGTTCAGCAGAGGACTCAGACGACTGGTTGTGAAGCGAGCGTTACGCGGATCGTTCATTGCTTCGACCAGTGGACGAGGTTTCTATATTCTTCGAGGTGAGGAGACAGACTGGGTGGAGGCTTAGGAGGAGAAACCTTCTAATAGAGGTCCCTGGTCAAAGCGAGATCGCCGGCTACAGAGACGTTGGACGAGCTCAGGTATAGTAGAGCCTGGTTCGCTGCGGAGAGATAATAGTTCAAGATACAATAGACACTAGGAGTCGTAGACGATAAGATCTAAAGTCGTATGAATTCTAACTGTGTAAAGTGATTACTTGTTATCTTGTGTGAACGAGGAGGAAGAAGAGCCGCAATGGACGCTGTTCAATCTGTATTGCAATCACCCCCCGGCGGAGGAATGACCTAGTGTCGCTTAATTGCACGCCACCATCGTCGTACACAACTCTGCACGGTGAAGTGGGATGGCGGCGGGCGAATAGGAGGGCGGAGCTGTGTACGACGTACAAGCGAAGCGAAACAGGGCTTCGGGTAGAAGGGGTTTACTAGAAGGAAGGAGAACAACGTACTTTGCTCTTTGCTGCATAGCTCATACAAAGTAAGATATTGTCTACCTGATCTGCCTGACATGGACTCAAAAGATATGTTCTACCGTCCCCTTAACATCGACACGAAGGGAGCCGCTTTGTACTTTGAGAGCTCACCCGCATCCGCAACAGAACTGTCAAGCTCCTGGGGAGAGAACCACCTTCGACGATGGTGCTTTCCTGCAAAGTTCTACAACCGAGACCAGAGAGCCACACGTCCTTGACAGCGCTCACCCAATTACCCTCTCAACACTCCACTCCCCACCCCCTTTCCTCCTCTGCACCACCCTCTTCGCCGGCAACGGCCACCCGGCCTTTCCCTTCTCGCCCACCAGCGCCGGCACGACCCAGCACTCGCGCCTCTCCGCGCCATCGAGCCTCTCCAGCGTCTCGATCTTGCCAATCGGCTTCCCATACTCCAGCAGCGGCGTGCCCGCCGCCAGCGCCGCGAGCTGCAGGCCGCTGACGGGCGTCAGGGCATGCATGCGCACACGAGTTGCCGCGCTGCTGGCGACGGCGGGGCTGGCGCGCTGGAGGTGCGAGAAGACGACATAGCGCGGCAGGTTCGGGGGCGCGGTGCGCGCGAGGACGGAGGAGGGGTGCAGGTAGACGAAGCGCTGGAGCTCGGCTTCCTTCT
Organism: Cryomyces minteri; assembly: GCA_005059845.1. Lineage (NCBI taxonomy): Eukaryota > Fungi > Ascomycota > Dothideomycetes > Cryomyces > Cryomyces minteri. Next base: position 10,532 of record NAJN01001423.1, read on the forward strand.
CGTCTGGCGAGTAGGGTCCGATGTGCGAGGGGGAGAGCGTCAGGTAGGGGACGTCTATTGCGCGTTTAGGCTTCCGAGCCAGGGAAGGAGGGGAGGGTGAGAGGTCGGCGCGGATGGCGATTTGGTCTATGAAGCCGGCAGCGACAATCTGCTTGAGCACTTTCAGTTCCGTTGAGGAGGGCTGCGCTAGCTGTGCGACGTAGGAGCCGAGACTGCCTGGTTTGTGCGTTCGCACGATGGCGCTGAGCTGCTCGCGGAGCTGGCTAGCTTCTTTGAGGGCTTTGGAGCGGAGGAACATGCTGCTGCAGAAGACTTCGGTGTCAGAAGCGTAGGCATACGCACAGAGCGCTGTGAGGAGTTTGAGAGCGTCGCTGCTGCGATCCCAGCGCGAAAGGGTGGCGTGAGCGGTGTTGTAGTCCTTTCTCCTTTTCTCGCGGGCAGTCGCCTCGATGTTGTCTGAAGCAGTCTGGATGTGGTCTTCGGAGTGAACCGGTGTTGCTAGATCGGGGTGGTTCTCAGGTATGAAGATGTCGGGCACTGCGAGAGTCGCTACGAGAGCGATAGCGTAGGCTGTGACGTTGTGAGCCTGGCCGATGAGGAGCATACGCGAGAAACGAGGCGTGAGCGGGTATGCAGACAGCTCACGGCCAGTCGCAGTGATCTTGCCGGCTTGGTCGATCGCCCCAAGATAAGTCAAGAGCTTCTCGGCTTTTGCGAGACTCGCGCGGTCTGGTGGCGTAGGGAACGGGAAGTTCACTACATGTTGCAAGTCCATGCTCTTCAACTGCAGCACCACTCCCTCGATAGGCGTTCGCAGGATCTCCGGCTCTGCATACTCCTCAAAGTCGCGCTCATATACCGCC
>NAJN01001424.1:0-11381 GCA_005059845.1 Cryomyces minteri
GAAAAAGAGCTTCGAAGGTGGCATTTCGGAGCCTAGCGGATTGGATCTGACGCGCTGGTGTTGTATGAAGAAGAGGATGTCTTTGGAGGAATCGCTGAATCCATTCCTTGCCGATAGGTGGATATCTCAGTAATTCAATGGTCGCGTCGTTGACGCGTCGCACGCGTCGCAGCCGTGTTTCCTCAGCCATCTCCTCCACCAACGCATGTCGAGCAGGGTAACCGGCGATTGAAAGGCGCGATATCCACTTAACCAAAACCTTTTCTTCAGCCAGTGATAGAAGTTGGGCTGACTCCCTTCCTTGGGCGCGTGAATTGCCTCCAGCCGCGCGCCGCCTCAAGGTTTCTCGGTTGACTTGGAAGTGATCTGCTGCGGCGTATATGCTGTTGAATTCTCTTTTTTCTAATGCCTCTAAAGCCTCTAGTATTCTAGCCTCGGAATCCATAGCTTTTTGGCTTCTGCGACGGGTCATTGTGGTGGGGTGGAGAGTTAGAGTGGTGGGGTCGGTAAAAAGCGGCTCATCACGCCATTAGGCTCATTATGCCATTCCCTACGTTATAGCAAGAGCAGGCATGAATATCACGGGGTCAAAACCCATCAAGCCGACCATGATTATCGTGGTCGTGGCCGGAGATAGGCAAAGCGAGTAGGAAATAGGCGAGTACTCCCGACCAAAGTCCCACAACGTAACTTAGACGAAGGCGTGATGTTATAATACGAGGAGGAAAGCGGGGCCAGAGGATATACCGACAGTGCCATAGACACTTAGATGCTTGACAAGAAGATGCCATAGGCCCACACTAGGACGACATGCATCTACCGTTCCCCCTCTTCCAAAACCAACCTCTTGCAGCGCGGAAGCAATCTCGGAGCCGCAGCTCCACGCCGGGTCACTTAGATCAGACACACGTGAAGCCCTCCTAACACAGGGCATCATGACTAGTATGGGAAGGATCAAGCCTCGCTATGTTCGCGTCAGCTGGAGCAGAGCCGGGGAACGATGGCAGGAGGTTCAGCTACCGACGGGAGACCTAGTGGTTGATGGCGCCCAGGCTGTTAGCAGCCACACACAGTCTGAGCGTTCTCCATACAGCTTTCCACGGCTGTCTGTATTCGTGACGTCGTCAGCGACCTTGTTTCGCTTGGAGAGCTCTCCAAACCCATCCGTCAAACGTCGATGTCAGAACACAACCTCGGCGTCTGAGATCTCGCTCCTATCAAAGCCGATTCAAGAATTGTCCCTCGATCCCTCGCGACACGGCGAAAGTCATGGGCCGGCACCGCGGTCGACAGGGCTCCTATCCCAAAGCCATGCGAGTGAGCTCTCCCATCCTTTGCTGATCCGAGACGTACACGAGGCCCCACGGGGCGATGTCCTCAAACCGTCGACTGCTCAGTGCAAACAGAGAGCATGGCTTGGAGCACCCGGTGCGAGACACCACGCGCTCTGCCCGGCCAGGTACGTCTCGTCAGCTCGCTCCTACGGATTCTCAACGCCACGTAGCGACTGGCGAAGGAAGGAATCGCAGGCCAGGGACGCACCGCTGGCATTGCGTTCGGTGTCACGGGGTCTTCCTCGGCGCCGGGCAAGACGCTTGAGGCGTTTGTGATATCGAGCCTTCCGGCTGGCATTGCACAGCATACACGAGGGTGGCGCATCGGAGCGAGGACAGAGACGACACCGGGACGGGCGCAAAGGGTGGAGACGCTGTCTTGTGCAATGGCTCCCTGACTGAGGTGCCAACGAAAGCTCTCTCTGCCGAAGTCCGATCGACACATGTATCGTGAAGAGAGCGTGTGAAGAGAGATGCTGATGTTTCCCAAGACACGTGAAAGGACAAATGTGGAAGTCGTACCACCACACTCGAAAGCACGTATACGTGGTCCCGAAGCTCCTGCTTTTCGTGCTGCAGGACTTCTCAGCCAGCATCACCTAAACGACGGCCGCACAAACGCTCTCCGGCTCCATCGTCGCCTCCGCAGACCTCGAACACGACGGCCAGAGCCGGAGCCCGTCGACCTCCAGCAACGTCTCTGCAGTCCGGGCAGCGAGTGGGACCAGCGCGGCGCACCAGAGCCGCTGTGCGAACGCGCCTCCGGAATGCCCACACACGGAACCGGAATCGAGAGTCGGCGGGGGGGGGGACACTGCGACGCCCAAGGTGCCGAGCGGCTCGTTGCATGCTGTGCCAGTCCTGGGGTCGTGGTGGGTGGGGGGGGTGGACGGATATAGTGGATCGATGTTGCCTGCTCGCGCGCTGGTACAGTTGCGGTGCCTTGGAGGAAAGGGGCCGTAGCACCGCTTCCCGCACCGCTGGTATGGATGGACATTGCGACACCTCAACCAACGACCGTCCCACAAGGAATGCAATCTTTGAACCATCCCAACGCACTCAACCACACCAGCGCGCACCGGCAGCCCCCCCACCCCCCCTCCCCCCACTCGCTCGCTCAAAGAAGCGCGACATGCCCACTGCAGCCCGATGTTCTTCAAGGATACGTGAGAAGCGATGCGTGGCGCACGCGATTAGACATCTAAACACTAACGACACAGCACCGACCGCGGCCGTCGCGGAAGGGCGCTGCGCAGTATTATATGCAAAGAAAGGGGATGCGCCGGAACAGGTAAAAGGGCGCAAAAAAAAGGAAACGCCCTTGTCGAACACCCCCCCCCATTCTCCCATGCAGCCCCCCCCGGCCCTCTCGTCTCGTGTGTGTCCGGTTCCCGTGCAAAAGGAGGCAAGTGTCTTTCTCCAGATTGGTGGGACAGGTGGGCGGCAAGATCTCCAATGGCCGCCCTTTCCTCTGCCGTTAACGGGAGAAGAACAATGGGAAACGGAAACAACCCAAATGTTTTCTTTCTTTCCCCAACGGTTTCTTTGCCCGCGAACCAAAAAAACCTGATCTCGGTGGACGACCCGAGATCAGTCAATCTCCAACACGCGCCTCAGCTGCGAGATCTCGGCGTGTCCCCGATAGTTCCTCATGCGGTGGCACCACACGACCTCGCCGTCCTGGAACAGGAACTCGCCGCCGATCTGCAGCCAGTTGCCGCCTCTGAACTTCTTGCGGCCGTCCGTCTTGGCCATCTGCTTCAGCTGCCCGGCCAGCCAGCCCGGCAGCGTCGTGTCCTTCATGTAGTCCGGCTTCGTGGAGCCGATGCTCAGCGACCACGACATGCCCAGCGCCTCGTACAGCTTCCGCGACGGCTCCGCGTAGATCGGGTAGGGACAGCCGGTGACCTTTTTGTAGTGCGCGATCAGTGCGGGCGAGCCGCAGCCGATGACGGTGATGGAGGTCGGGATGGGCATGCCGAAGTAGGTTTCGCGGTCTATCGAGGCGTTGAGGGCTTTGATGTAGCTCTGGCAGGCCTGGAGCAGAGCTCGTGTCAGTCACTCGACTCTCTCGCGTCGCGCGTCTCCGAGGCTCGGGTGTCAGAGCCGGGGGAGGGACAACATACGCCGCAGTAGAAATGCCGGATGAACAGAACGAGCTGCCGTTCGCCGATGACGGTGTCGCCGGAGTAGATGCTCTTGAAAGGTCGCGATTGGCCATTGGCGTCGAAGATTGGCACGTCTCCAGCTTGTGCGAGCGTGCTTGCTGTCGGGTAGTCGTCGGACACGTCGAGGTCTTCGCGACACCGTGCGAAGAAGTCGTCGGCATCGTAGTGGCACGAGGTCCCGGACGAGTCGACCTCGGGTTGTATGCTGGTGGCGGCTGTTGATGCGGAGGACTGCGAGTTCTGATACGAATGCCGAGAAGACGACTTGGTGGACGAGGGAGACTTGGGCGACGACGGCGACGACGAGGATTTCGGAGATGTCGTCGCGGTGCCGTCCTCTCTCCCCACCGGCCACGAGATCGCTGGCGGGCTCTTGTTGCGTAGGAACGGCATTTGGTTCGAGACGCGCAATTTGGCAGTTGAGACTAGGAGAATAGATGGAGGTAGGTGGTTGGAACAGGAGAAGCTGGAGAAGTGAGACAAGGTGGAACAAAAAAGATGGGGGGGGAGCACGGCGCAAGGACCTGCGCTTTAGTCATATGAAGCAGAGAGCGATCGGGTTAAGTCGACTGTGCAGTAGCGGCGACGAGCGTGCACCGACGGCCGAGCGTGCGTTGGGTGTTGCGTGTGTGCAGTCTGCACGGAGCCAGCGCGGGCCAGACCGCGCGAAGGCGTGCCTGGAATTGGAATTCCAAGACACGACATAACGTTAACCAAACCGCCAGTCCATAGTCCCGCATGGATGTCTGGACCCGCGTCTGTCCGTCGCACCCATCAGGCCATCGGCTCATGCGGGAAGGGCAGACCAGCGACGCCGTCGGGTCTGGAAAGCCAATGGCTTGCTCGGCACCGGCCAGACGGCCAGCCTGCGCCCCTTCCAGCTGGCCTTGGGATCGCTGGGCTTGCGGATAGGGCTCGAGGGCACGGCTGAGGGGTATGGAGGGGGAGGGGACGGAAGACGCAGCGTGACTTGGAAGGCTTCGATGCGGGCAGTGGCATGATGGCGACCCGTCTCGGGCATCTGGAGCGCTCTGCGAGTCGGATGTGCCGACAACTGCCCTCACGGGCTCCATGTGTTTCACGTACAGGCACGTCGCGAGTCTTTCTCGTCGTCTGAAGGATGATCCCAGCTGTTTCTCGTGCGGTGATGCAAGCCGTGCAAAGTCCGACGAAAGGGGTCATCTATCTGCAACACCCGCTCGAACGCTGGAACATGACTCCGACCCCCGGATGCCCCGTCCCTGCGTTCCCGGATGACGCCAACCCAATGCCGCGGCAGCTCCCCTCCACACCCTGCGCGCCCTGGTCACTCACACTCGCACTCACACCCCTCCACCCTCTCACAGCGCGATCAAGTCAACCCGCGTGAAATCCGGGGGGCTCTTCCGATACACCACCCTGCCCTTCCCGTCCAGCGCGGTGCCCGTGTTCGAGATCCAGATCGTCGGCTCCTGCCCTCCGACCGTCGACATCCTCTCCGTGCGCGTGATCTCGTCGTCCGATATCCCCAGGTCGTCGCGCGGTATCCAGACGACGGGACGTCGTGAGCGGAGCGCGGCGTGCTGGAACGCCACTTGGACCATCTTGTTGCGCTCTTCGGGCGACAGGTCTTCGATCTCGTCGTCGAAGCCGTCGAAGAGCATCTCGCCAACCGGGTTTTGCGACTCAATGTCCACCTTCTCGGCCGTCTTGGAGTCGATCTTGAGAGTGTGCGAGTGGTGGGCGCGACGCCTGTGGTGCGAGTGGGCGTGTTGTCTCGGAGACTGGGCCTGTTCTCGGCTCTCCGAGTTCCCGTCCATGGCGCTGCCGTAGTCCTGGGCTTGGTGATGGTCGGAGGACCGGTCCGCCCAGGACTTGCGAGCGTTGGTCAAGCCGAACGTCTTGCCTGAGACAAACGGCACTTTGAGCATACCGCCGTGGCTCTCGCGCCGAGCTTTGATGTCCTGCTTCTCTTGCTCCTCTGCTATCCGCTCCTCTTCCGCCTCCCTTCGTTCACGATCCTCAAGTACGGATTGAATGTCATCGCCGTCTTTCTCTTCCTCAACCATGTTGAAACGTTGGGCTTGGGCACGAGCGAACTCTTCGTCTCTGCGTACGGCGTCGTCCTCCATCGTAATGGGAATGTAACGGTATAGTGGCGCCAAAGCATCGTTCACAAGCCACTGAAATATGATTGTGAGGCCTACGACAGGATGTGAGTGATGACCTCGAGAAGAAGTCAGGCTTCGATGAACCTCCGCGACTTACCGAGGACGGCACCCATAATTCCGGCTTGTGGGATTGCAGTTGGCTTGTTGTTGACGTCCCTATCATAACGTGAGCACCCGTACAGGCAGCAAGGTTGGGGTCCACTTGAGTGGCCTGGTCGAAGCTCAAAACGTACCTCACGAGTGAAAACAGCCCGATTAAGCACAGCTCCATGACGTACAGACCTGTGAATAACTGGTTGACGGCTGATTGTATGATCAGCTTGACGGCCCGCCGCTGACAGACCAAACGATGCCCACCTTTAGGAAACAGCAAGCCTCCAGTGTCGTTGACAAACTTGTTGACATAAAGCGTGTTGTAGCGGTATGCAACCCAGAATAGAGCGAACGTGATGATGTTGAAGATGAGGATCAGAGGGCTGATGACGGAGTAAATGAGGCCTGGTGTGCGGTATTCGTCAGTGGTATTACTTCTACTGGGTGAGAGATCGAGACAGGAGTGTGCCATCGAACAGCATTGGTCAAGGTGTCACAGGGTTACGAATTCTGTCGTTGACGAGCGCCCGCGCAGCTGTGCCGCTGCATCCAGCCAAAGACTTGAGAACAAACGTACCGATAGCAGCGAGATTAGTGTAGACGGGGAAGAAACTGCCCCACTGAATGATGGGAAGAGTGACCTGTCTCTCCCACTTCTGTCGTGGCTGCAAAACATGTGCATCAGTACACGGAAGCATCAAAAGCATCGAAAGGTACGATCTACCGTGCTGTCGACAAGTGGCGCCCACAAGAACCAGATGGCGATACCCCCGAGTTGCACTAGTGCACCTGCTTCTCGTCAGTCGCAGCTGAGGTAGACCAGCTCAGAAATCTTACCAGCGCTGACGGACAAGGCCTGCAAGATCATGTAAGAGAAAAAGTAATTGCTGGCTTTGGGCAGGTTGTTGGCCAGCAGCGCCGGCGTGGAGACGGGGTTTGCGACAAGCTCCTTGATGACGGTCGTGATACCGCTACTGATGCTGACGACCAGAAAGACCTGGATGAAGAGGAAGGCGAAGAAGTAATTCGATACAGACAGTTCGACTGCGTTGCCTGTGTGCCGTCCTTGTTGACGCGCCAAGAAGCGCAGGATCAGGGGCAAGAGGGCTAGCAGCCCTGCCAGCAAGGCGGGTGGAAGTGCTCCCTGTATCAGTCCCTTGAGCCAGTTGGGCAACGTCGCGAGCCAACGCAGCCAGGGAACTGTGTCGGATATGTAGTCGATCTGACTCAATAGTCCCGTGAACGTGACGGGTAGTGCCCACGTTATGATCAGGCCGACAACAGTCAGTATAACGAGCGTGGTACGTACGTAGCGCTCCCACCACTTGATGGATAGGTTATCCCATAGCACATCCGTTGGAGATATCTCCACCATGCGGGGAGCCATGTGTTGAGGAATATGGTGCGAGACTGATTGGCAGGCCATATGGGCTGCGACCTGGTGGTTGAATTGGATGAAGGCGGAGTTCATGAGCGGGAACTTCTCCGGATTTCGCTGGTCGTGTTCGACCTCCACGTTGAGCCGAGCCAGTTCTTTACGCAGGTAGTATATTGTGTCGACCTGCTTGCCGATGAACGGAAGCGAAGGCATGAACGCAGCAATGGGTAAACGCATAGTCGCGCGATCCTTGGGACGAACGTACTTCTTCCACAATGGCTCCCCATCGTCGTCCTCCGCAAACTCTTCATTGAAAGCGATGGGGTAGAGCTCTTTGACCTCTTCTTCGTTCTTCTTCGGATACTTTCGCTTGAACCGCGATATCCATTTGCTCGTGGCCATTTCATGGTTTCCCTCACCTTTGGTCGGTATCGCAGGGGATGCCGGTACTCCTCTACCATTGACAGTCGCTTGTGGATTACCTCCGGGCGTCAGTGGGCTAAGGGTGCTCAGCGGGTATTCGTCCTCTTCTTTGGTGTGAGGTTGCGGGCTTGGAAAGTCACCGTCGTGTATCCCACCTCTCTTCCAGAGCATCCACGATTTTGGCGGATGTTCAATTTGATCCTCTGGTTTGTTGCTCCGCGAGAGTTGGCCTGGAGGACGCTTCTCCGATGTTTGCGATTCTGGAACTACGGGCAGTAGGGGTGGTGGCGAGTCGTCGGCTCCATCATATCGTGGAAATAGCTGCGGGCGACCAGCTGGGAGCACTCCGGCTGTGCCAAAGGGAGAGTACTGCAGATTGGCGTCCCTTATTGGAGGAGCGGCGCGTCTAGAGTTCTCAGACCATTGCCTGGAGGAGGGAGCCAAGGTTGGGGTTTCCGATGTTGCCAATGTACCCTCTGACACAATCGCATGCCCATGATCGTCGACCTCTGCGACCGCTGGATCATGCTCTTCATTCGCTGGCTCCAAATGTCCATCCACGTTCCGCCGAAACCTGTTTATGCCTCCGGTGAAACCCCCTGCAATGGTACGACCGAACTTGTCCACACCATGGGTGACCACTCCAAGTCCTTGGCCTGCTGCTTCCAGGCCTCTCCCAAGAACAGGAATGTTCAACCTATTCTTGCGCTGCTCTCGACTTGGCGAAGACGATCTCGAGGACCCTTCCGAAGCATTCCCCAGCGCCTCGTCTAGGGTGTGCGGTCTCTGATGCGGGTCACCAGAAGTGACACCATTCCCTTGAGCCAACTGTTCGGCCTTCGCGTCCGCTATAGCCTCGTCTTGCTTCTTCTCTGTTTTTGACTTCGTTTGCCCAGCTTGCTTCGCCTCCTTTGCCGCTGCCTTCAGTTGTTGCGTCTTCGCCTTGCGGATGAGCTCTGTCTCAGCTGCCTCGAGTTGTTTGGCGTAGGCTTTCCGAACCTCCGCCTTCTCATTGAGCTCGTCGTAGTTGCGGTTGATCCAGATGTTCCGCAGTCCACCAGGGAAGACGTCGTAGAGCCCGTCGAGGGCTTCCACAGTGAGCCACTTCCTTGGTATGCTGGTGACCAGTACAGTTGTGGCCGATGCGCGTAGCCGGTGTTGTGGAGAGGTCAGATACGCCTGGCGCAAGCGGATGTAGCCACGAAGCTCCGTGTAAAGAACGTAGCAGACGTACACCACAACAAGTACAGCAAGTATCAAGTGTGCCCAGAACCTGCTCGTTTTCGTGGGTCCAATATTCTGCCACCCAAGCTGATCCAGCCCTCTCGCGTTTCCGTCTCCATTTGTGTGATTGATAGGAAGCAGTATAGGTAGGATGACGCATGCCATTGGGATGAAGATCTTGAGCAGCATCCGCAGGTATCGCAGGAAAAAGTAGGCATCGAGACCGCACTTTTGGATGAATTCCGAGTTCGATGTCTTGAAAACTGGAACGACCCATTTCCAGATGCCGCCAGGAGGCGGGTTAACGCGCTCTTTCTCTGGTACTAGATAGGTCCTTGGTCGGCTATGCGTGTGTCAGTCCACCCACCATTGCACGCCATGCGGCATTGAGTTCAATTGACACGCCCCGCAACGAGCATGTACTCACTATATTCTGCTGAAGCGGCCCTTGAGCAACAGAAAGGCCAAAAACTCCACTCCGAACACTACCAAACCTGCGACCAGCGACGAGACGAAAGTGGCCAAAGACACGCCCACATTCTGTTGCGCTTTGCCCGCTGCATCCCCAAATACGCTGTCCAGGCTCGACATCGAGCGCGTTTGTCCGACCGCCTGAGTGTACTTGTACGCAAGAGCCTGTGCGACTGTGTAGCGGGTCACAGCCCAAGACCCAGGTCAATTCCTAGCTGAAATACGGCTGGTATGGTTTATGTTGGTGGGAAAGGGGGCGTTCCGGTGGTGTTCGTGCAGTCGTCAAGAGAGGTTCGTGCTCGTTGTATCGAATAGGTCCTGCCCGTATCGCTATGCAAAGAACGCTACAAAGTCAGATGCAAGCTGGCAAAGGGAATTAGGAAGAGTGCCGCGTAGTGCAGGAGACGTAAGGAGAAGGAATCGAGGATGTGGAGGGTGGAAGTGTTGGCAGATGGCAACAACGCGGTATCATTTCGTGCCCAGGGTCATCAGTGGAAGCGCCCAGCCACGAGAGCCAATCGCTAAGGCAAGGTAGGCTAAGGCGAGATAATGTATCTTAGGGTAATAAAACACATGGACCCTGAGTGATGGCGCATCCCGCAGCCGCTGACGACGAATCTCCAATGGACATCGGCCAACAGCACAGGGAGTGAATAAGAAATCTCCATGTCGATATTCATGTCACGTTGGTTTGGTATGCAACCGCTTTGAACGTTCAATTGGGTGATTGCACTAATCTCTGAGATACTGCCTGATGACCAACACTTCCTACGTAGCTTGCCCCCTACCTGTCGTTCTGTTCGAAGCCGCCATCTCGATCTACGCACAGCTCAGGCATTGCCCTTCAAGTCCTCCAAGACTCCCTGCATTCTCTCCCACCCGGGCGTGCCCTCCCAACTGTCCTTTCCCTTCCCCACGATGCCTCTCACAGCGGACCTCGCCTTGAACTTCCAGTCCTTCGCGACAAGTTCACCACCGCCTGCACCCAACCCTTCTGTCCTCTCCCTCGGTCCCAGGCTCTCGTATGCATCGCACAACTCCACCGTGGCGTCTACTACCTCGTCCCATCTACTCTCAGTGCCGCTCTCCCATCCGGGCTGGGTGGTCACCGCTCGCCAGGCCTTTTCGTTGGCTTCGAGCGCTGTGCTTGGTTTGTTGCGCCACAGAGCCAGACGGGCCACGATCTGCCAGAGACGGCGGGAAGATGTGATCAGCGGCACGACAGACTTCTCTACCAGCTCGATAGTCATCCTCGCGATGCCGGGTTTGGTAGCGTCGTAACCTGTACTCCCGATGTCCATAGAGATAACGTCGCGCACGAGGTGATCAAGTATGTCAATGTCGACGCAGGCTTCTCCCACACTGGGACCTCGGATCTCGATGATACGCTTCTGGGAGACGACGACATCGTTGTAGGACGGTGGAACAACGGACGCTGCAACTGTAAGAAGGTTCTCCCAGATGCGAAAGTTGTCGTACTTGAGAGTTGCCGCCCGCTTGAAAGCTTTCAGCGCGTCTTTCTTGTGTTGCTGTGGGTCGCGGCGCTTCTGCGCAACGCCCAAGATGTCTTCGTCTTCATCGTCGGCGATGCTACGAATGGTGTATTCGTTCGCTAGTTCGCTGTCTGGCACAAGTTCCAGACGAAGGAGAGCAGCCGCGAGATTACTCCACGCTTCGGCGTCGCTTTCGTCCAGCTGCACGGTCCTCGAGAAGGCTTGCACGGCGCGCTCGTACTGCTCTAGCTCCAACAACGCGCATCCTAGAGCGAACCAGCTGGCATGATTGAGCTGATTTGCTTTCAGGCTCTTGTCATACGCATCCGCTGCTTTTGAAAACTTCTTTAGAGCGAAGTAGTGACGGCCGAGTGAGCGTTGAGCGCGTGCGTAACGGCCATTGGACACTTCCCACGCTCTCTCGTACATCTCTACGTCTTGATCGATGTCGCCGAGAATGCAATACAGTCTCGGAGCATCAGCGGATGGCGGGCTTCTCTCTTCGCCTGTCCAGTTCTCCTCATCGCCACCTGCGTCCTCGTCTTGACCGTTTGCGGAGTGGAAGAGCTGCTTCCGAACGATCTTGCGAGCTTTGTCTTCACGCTCCGTCGCCGCCCAGCAGAGTGCAGCTTCAGCCCACATCTCCA
>NAJN01001425.1:0-11378 GCA_005059845.1 Cryomyces minteri
GGCCGACAGCTCCATTGTAAGACGTCGCTCGTACGGAGGGTGCGGCAGAGCTGGCCAAGGAGCGGAAGAGAGCGCGCGAAGCCCCGGTGCGTAGCATTTTTGACGATGGTCCCAGGGCAGAAGGCCAATCTAGGATTTTCCTGAGATTTGACTGGTTTGGGAGGTGCCAATGGCCGAGTGGAGTGGAGTGGAGTGGAGAGATGCAATGTCGGAAGTGATCAAAGTACCAGCAGCTGCCCGCGGTTGTCGCTGAACGTCGAGAAGACTGCAGCTCGCACGGAGCTCCTTCCTCTCGCTTGGCCCGATAGAGCTTCAAGCTTTCACAACAACCAGATACTCACGACAGTATCATCACGTCGATGCTCAGCCCCTGACAACAGCCTGCTCTTGCACCTCTTGTTTCTGGACTCTACCGCCAGCGCTTCAGAGGCTGGGACTGTTCCTCAACTGTCTGTTACTTTACCTTGTACATCCTACGGAGGCTGGTCCCATCACGTGCCGACCAAAGCAAGGCTTACAGGCTTTGGTCTGGCGCTTGCAATGTTGCCTGACGTAGGCGCCCTCGTGGCTGAACGGAAGCCTCGAACAGAGGGGCCCTTGCTGTTCCAGCGTTTATAGAGCCGTTTATCACTCTACCAGAGCGCGGACGCGGAGGCTCTCCTGCTGCTGTTCATCATAATACCTGACTCCACGCGTTTGAGGTCCTCTACTCCGCCACGGCATGTGGAGACGAGCGACATCCGCGAAACCCCACGGCCGCTCCTCCGAAGCGTTCTCCTTGTGATATCCCTACGTACTCCACCATCGATCGCGTCTCGCAATACCTACAAGTCAAGGACTACCTACATTCATCACATCGAGTCCTCACACTACATTGCCACACCCTAATCACACCCAGGCCCGGGTCACGACCACCAAGTTGCTAGGATGCTCGAAGGGCTGGTAGCAAACCTGTTGAATCGCTTTCTGGGCATGTACGTGAGAAACTTCGACGCCAAGCAGCTCAATGTCGGCATCTGGTCCGGCGACGTCAAGCTTCGAAACCTCGAACTCCGCAAAGAAGCGCTGGACCAGTTCCACCTGCCCGTGAACGTTGTAGAGGGATACATCGGAGAGTTGACGCTGTCCATACCCTGGTCTAACCTACGGGGCAAACCCGTCAAGGTCAACATCAACAACGTGTTTCTCTTGGCTTCGCCCAAGGAAGATGAAGCATACAATGCAGAGGAAGAGGAACGCCGCGACCACGCAGTCAAGATGGAGAAGCTCGATAGCGCAGAGTTGTTGAAGGAGAGGAACACCGAAGGGATGAGCCAGGAAGAGCAGGCGAAGAATCAGAGCTTCACGGCCAGTCTCACTACTGCCATCATTGACAATGTGCAAGTCACAGTCAAGAGTGTCCATATTAGATATGAGGACTCGGTGTCCGATCCAGGACATCCCTTCGCCCTGGGAGTCACCCTCCAAGAGATTAGCGCTGTCAGTACCGACGAGAATTGGAGGCCAGGATTCATACAGAGCACATCAGGCACCATGCACAAGCTCGCAACTCTGGGCTCCTTGGCGATATACTGGAACACAGACACTACACTTCTGGGAACAGGCAAAGGCTCGGACGCAGACAACAAGGAAAAGACGCCAGATCAAGAGACACTCATGGCGAAGTTCCGCGAGATGATTGTTGGAGGCGACAGCCCGAAGGTCAACGAACATCAATTCATACTCAAACCAATCACCGGCCGCGCAGGACTCGAGATGGACAAGACTGGGAAGACGGACAGGCCGAAGCTGAAAGCTCGCTTGCTTTTCGACGAACTAGGCTTCATCGTAGACGAAGACCAATATCGAGACGCCTTGATGCTCGTGGATCTTTTCCATTACTACATACGGCATCAAGAGTACAAGAAAATGCAACCAAAAGCTACACCCAAGGAACATCCTCGAGCTTGGCTGCAATTTGCTGGGAAAGCAGTGCTTGACAAGATTCACGATCGCAACAAGAGGTGGTCCTGGGAGTTCTTCAAGGAACGAAGAGATGATCGAAAGCGGTACACTGAGCTGTTCAAGAAGAAGAAGAAGGACGAAAAGTTGACTGCTCCTGAAACCGAGGAGTTGGACAAACTCGAGCACAAGCTCTCGTATGAAGATCTTCGCTTCTGGCGCTCACTCGCCAGGAACGAGCTACGCAAGGAGAACGTCGGCGTTAAGAAAGCCCCCCCGAAACAATCTTGGAGTTCTTGGGTGTGGGGAAGTGGAAAGAAGAAGGAAGAGGAACAACACCAACCCGAAGACGACTCCCAGATGACTGAGCAGCAACGCAAGGAGCTTTACGATGCCATCGATTTTGATGAGAAGAAGGCAATAACCGAAGCGGTTGATATGCCCAGGGACTCTATAAAGATGCAGATAGAGATGAGTCTCCGTTCAGGAGGGTTCACTCTAAAGCGAGACCCTCACGGCAAAGGCACGGAGATCCTGAGACTACTGTTCGATGGTTTCAGTACGAAAGTGCTGCAGCGACCGGATTCATTACTTGCCGAGCTCAGTCTTGAAGGCATGAGACTGTACGACGGTACCACTGAGGGCAATCTCTTTCCACAGATTATCACCGTCAAGGACGCGCCCGAGATCTCGGACGATACGCGCGTGGAAGAGCTGAACGATGACGAGACCTCCAAGGACAATAATGAAGGTTCGGACGATGAGGCCGACGATCCGCTCTTCCAATTGTCTTTCGAGCAGAATCCGCTCGACAATCATGCCGACACTGCGCTGAACGTGAAGCTGAAATCTATGGAGATTGTATACAATCCGAAATTCGTGGTGGAGGTTGCGAGGTTTTTTAAGCCTCCAGAGCGTCATATGGAGTCTATAGGGGTTTTGATGGAGACTGCGGGTGCCACCGTGGAAGGCATACGACAGCAAACACGAGCAGGTCTCGAGTTTGCACTTCAAGAACATAAGACCGTCGATGTGCAACTGGACCTCCATGCTCCGTTGATTATCGTCCCGGACTCCGTTACCCAGCAGAGTAGCATTTGCCTCATACTCGATGCAGGTCATGTAAGCGTCAGCAGTGAGCTTATAGACAAGGACACCATAAATGATATCCATGCGAAACAAAAGCAGCAGTACACCGAAGAGGACCTCAAACGACTGGAGGGTCTGATGTACGACAAGTTTACCTTGAAACTCGACTCGACACAGCTGCTTATCGGCTCTTCTATTGAGGAAACAAGAGGTCAATTGGAAGACAGAGACTTCAAAAAGAACCTTCATATTATTGATCGCATAAACATGGACTTTACGATTGAAACCTGCATCATTCCCAAGACGACAGATCTCACGAAGTTCCGCATTTCGGGCCATCTCCCACTTCTGAACGCATCGGTGTCGGACGCCAAGTACAAGAATTTGATGAAGTTACTCGACGTGGCGATTCCCAAGTTTGACGACGAGGACAACAGCAAGGAAACCCACGGTGGCCCTACCGCTCCCCCAAAGCCAAAACCTCGGAGAAAAAGTGAGGCCAGTAAGGATGTGGTGGGACGACCTAGATCAAAGTCCTTCCAATTTTCCGCTCAAGAGCATGAGTTATTGGTTGAGGAGCAAGAGGGAGAGCACGATGGGGAAGACAAAGAGAAGAAGTTCGAGGACCCATCTAACGCGGGCGAAGACGAGCCGGTTGTGAACTTAAAACAACGAAACTTTGAATTCAACTTTACGGTGGAAAAGCTTCAAGGCTCTCTGTTCAGATCAGATCCCGAAGGAAAGAAGCCAGACCAATTGCTTGTGGAACTGATTGCGGAGAACTTCCACCTCCAGTTCTATCAGCGACCGTTCGACATGATTGCCGAAGTCAAGCTGAGAACGTTAGCCGTGGAGGATCATGTCGAAGAAAACCCTACCGCCGAATTCAAGAATCTCGTCTCCTCAGAAGATGCCTCTGCTGAACCACAGAAAGATCTGTTCGTAGTGAAGTTTGTCAAAGTTAACAAGGATTCGCCAGAGTTCCAGCAGGTGTACGAAGGTATCGCAACCAACCTAGACGTGGCTGTCACAACGATCAACTTGATGGTCACGAGACGAACCCTACTTACCCTGCTTGATTTTGTACTCGCTACGTTCACGAATCCTGATGCGCCTTTACCGCCAGACGAGCAGGAATCTAGTCCAGAGGAACAACATGAGACCGACGCGGCGCAAGGTCCACCCGCGGAACCGGATAAGATCCGCATTAAGGCACAGCTGAAGCGAATAGCTGTGGTACTCAACAACGACGGGATACGGTTGGCAACACTGAGTCTGACGTCCGCTGAGGTTGGAGTGTTCTTGATGGGCAATTCAATGCGGGTCGGTGCAAAGCTGGGTAACTTATCTTTGATTGACGATGTCAACCAAGGCGTTTCAGCAGACTCCCCACTCCGTCAGCTTGTGGCAATTGAAGGAGACGAATTAGCCCATTTCAGCTATGAAACGTTCGATGCCAGTTCCGACACATACCCAGGCTACGATGTCTCCATATACCTCAGGTCAGGTTCGCTCAAAGTCAACTTCTTGACAGAGCCTTTCCGAAAGATCATGGACTTTGGGGTCAAGTTCGGTAGAATGCAAGCCATATTTAATGCAGCGCGACAGGCCGCCGCCAACCAGGCGACTCAGATGCAGGAGAAGGCTAGTAAGATGCACTTTGACGTACGCATCAAGACGCCTATCGTGGTATTCCCTCAGATGGTCATAACCGATGCGCCTGAGAGGGACCGCCTGACCGCCTACCTTGGAGAGATATATGTCAACAACAAGTTTGTCCTACTGGACGACCTGAAGGACTCTGAGGCTGCAAACAAGATATCGGCGGGCATCAACAACATCCGTCTGACATCGAAGTTCCACTACCACGATGATAAGTCGGAAGAGCTTGAGCTTATCGACAAGGTTGATCTTGACTTCAATGTCACCCAGGTTGAACACAAACCGGGCTACCAAAGACCTGATCTCGAGATCGAGGGTTCAATGTCGAACATCAACATGAAGATCACCCAAGCCCAATTGAAGTTCATATTAGAGCTTTCTCGATCCATCCCGGCAGCATTCGCGACGGAAGCTGAAGAAGTCGTTGAAGAACAGGTGGAGAACGAACTACCGAGATCTACTGTCGAACCAGCTAAAGCCATTGAAGCGCAATCTAGCGAAGGAAAGCATGATGGGGAGGAAACAACTGCTGACTTGAGCCCTGAGCTAGGGACGAGTGACGACAAGTGGACCAAGCTTGATCTCATCTTCAAAGCCGGTGCCATCGCGCTAGAACTGATCAAGGGCAAAGAAGACGAGCCGGTTGGGGATCTGGAGGCTGCAAGCTTGTCGAGATTCTCCCTGAACGAGACGAATGTCAAACTTCGTATGATCAACGACGGCTCCCTAGAATCCGAGCTTTTGGTCCAGTCTTTCACGATCAAAGACACCCGAACTCGGGAGACGAACAAGTTCAGGAAGATCATGTCTCTTATCAACACAGACGTGAAGCAACAGTTCATGGCTAGTGTATCAATCTCGGGAGGGAAGGAGAAGAACTTGATTGCCATGCTTACTATTGACAGTCCTCGGATTATACTGGCTTTGGATTACTTGTTCGCATTGCAAGCCTTCGTAACGGCGGGCCTAGCAACAGACGGACCTTTGGACCTTGGAGAGGAGTCAGAAGTTAGCACGGTCGCTGATGAGTCAGATGATGCCGCGAGCATGCAATCGACAGCTGCGAGTAAACGTGGCGCCATTGCAGGTTCTTCGGACGAGGAAGCGCAAGAAGGCATGGGCGTGTCTTTCCGAGTCAGCCTTGTCGACGCTCAAGTGGTGCTGATTGCAAACCCTGCAATAACGACTTCCGAAGCCGTGGTCCTTAGTGTGAAGCAGGTGCTTGTGTCCCAACAGCATGCTACGACACTGCAGGTCGAAAAGGTCGGCATGTTTCTCTGCCGAATGGACAAGTTCGAGACCTCGAGACTGCGCATACTAGACGACTTCAGCATTCAGACGTCTCTCGACATGAGATCTCAGGGCGGACAGTCGTCGCTGACGAGCAACGAGAGGAAATGAAGATCGAGTTCGAGGGTATACGTGTAGTACTCATCGGAGACCTTCACGAGCTGCCAATGCTTGACTGGAGCGTCAAGAAATTTGCTGTCGATGTTCGGGATTGGTCTGGAGCCATGACCGCAGATACCAGCATCGACACTTTCTTTAACATTTTTAACTTCTCCAAATCTGCTTGGGAGCCTTTGGTGGAACCTTGGCAGCTAGGCTTCCACATGGCCAAGGACCAGAACCCGGACAAGCTCTCAGTGGAGCTCTACTCTCGCAAGTCACTGGAAGTTACTGTAACTGCTGCTACCATCGCACTAGCATCGAAGTCCGCGCAGTTCTTGTCCACAGACGAGGATATACTATCGAAGCCTCGTGGAACCGACGCACCCTATCGCATTCGTAACTACACAGGTTTCGATGTGCATGTATGGGCGGAAGATCGCGGTGATGAGGAAGGTGCTGCAGCCAAGCTGACCGATGGCGAAGAGGCTCCTTGGCGGTTCGAAGATCCCACGACGACCAGAGAAACGCTTTCTCCCGAGGGAGCTACCGGACTCGTGGGCTTCAAGCTCGAAGGCAGTGGGTTTGACAGCATTGAGCGCATTCCGGTGAACCGTGAGGGCGAAGCTCTTTACAATCTGAAGCCGAGGAAGGACAAAGTCCAGCACCGTATACTTGTCGAGGTCAAACTGGGCGCTGACAACGTCAAATACGTCACCCTTCGATCGCCGCTGCTGGTGGAGAACAACACGCAGATCCCGGTAGAGGTCGGTGTATTTAGTCCTGAAGAGGGCACCCTTCTCAAGATCGAGAAGATCGCACCTGGAGACGCGAGGCCTGCACCCGTGGGCGCCGCATTCATGCACTCCCTAGTAATCCGACCCGATCAGGGTTTCGGCTACACTTGGTCAACTGAGCGGCTCTTCTGGAAAGAGCTTCTCCGAAGACCGACACGAACCATTACGTGCCGTAGTGAACAGGACAACCAGTCCCCTCCTTTCTACTTCCAAATGAACGCTTCCTTCAACAAGAATGATCCGCTGACAAAGTATGTCACCCTTTTCCTCATCGACCACCCGTAAGCTAATACCATTCACAGTATATACCCATACATGCGACTGCGCCTTTCTGCGCCCATTGAGATCCAAAATCTGTTGCCTTTTGACTTCAAGTATCGTATCTATGACAAGAATACGAAGAAGGACTGGACAAACTTCCTGCGCAAAGGGGGTGTCAGTCCAGTACACGTCGTCGAACTCTCCCATCTGCTTCTGATGAGCGTTGATATGCAGGACACTCCGTTCAAACAGAGTGAGTTCGCTATCGTCAACTCTTCGGATAGGGAAGACTTCAGGCGAGAGAAAACCCTTATTGTAAAAGACAATAACGACCTCACTCTGAGACTCAAGCTGCATTACTAGTAAGTCAACAGAGAATGTCTCGCTGTGTATGCGCTAACACAACCATAGCAATATCCCGGATAGCGGCGGTGCTTTCAAGGTGACTGTCTACAGTCCCTACGTTGTCTTGAACAGGACCGGACTGGAACTGGATGTGAGAAGCAAAACGTTCCTTGGTTCCGCCAAGACAGCTGCCGGCCAGGGTATCTTCGCCAACGCTGATGAAGCACGGAAAGACGCGCCTTTCATGTTCTCCTTCCCGACCGATGATCGGAAGAACCGCGCTCTCATCAAAGTAGGGAACTCGGACTGGAGCAAGCCTCAGAGTTTCGATGCCATAGGAGCCACGTATGATGTTTCCCTGGCCTCGAACACTGGTCGCTCGGAGATGCATATTGGGGTTACTGTTGAAGAAGGCGAAGGCAAGGTAAGTCATGGACTCCTCCTGAAGTCTGTGTGCCACACTGACAGCCATGTAGTACAAGCTCAGCAAGGTCAT
Source organism: Cryomyces minteri (assembly GCA_005059845.1). Classification (NCBI taxonomy): domain Eukaryota; kingdom Fungi; phylum Ascomycota; class Dothideomycetes; genus Cryomyces; species Cryomyces minteri. The sequence continues at coordinate 7,981 of NAJN01001425.1, forward strand.
CACCATTGCACCACGCTTCATTGTGAAGAACAAGATTGGTGAAGACATCAACATCAGAGAGCCTGGCTCCTCTGAGATGATGACCATCAAGACAGGAGCTCTCTTGCCACTGCGCTTCCTTCGCCAAACTACTGGCCAACAGTTGTGCCTGTGCTTTCCCGGTGTGAACAACCAATGGTCCTCACCGTTCAACATTGGTAATGTGGGAAGCGTTCATGTGAAACTTGCGAAAGCGGGGCAACGACAGAAGCTGGTCAGGATTGAAATTCTCATGGAGCAGTCGACGATCTTCTTGCACGTCAGCATCGAGACGAAGCATTGGCCATTCTCAATGCGCAACGAAAGCGATACAGAGTTCTTATTCTGGCAAGCCAACCCCAACGTGGACGAAGACGAAGAAGACAGAGGTTCTGGGTGGAAGCCCATCCGGTATCGACTTCCTCCGAGAAGTATCATGCCCTATGCATGGGACTACCCTGCGGCTAAGAACAAGACTCTCGTCTTGAGCTCCAACGGCAAGGAAAGACACGTCAAGCTGGCAGAGATAGGAAACCTAATCCCACTGAAGCTGCCTCCAGCTCAGGGCTCGAACCGGCAAAAGATTATTGACCTCAACGTCGCGGCTGAGGGCCCGACTCAGACTCTCATACTCTCCAACTATAAGCCTTCGCAAAGTCTGTACAAGCAAAAGTCTGCTGCCGCTTCGCAGTCCACTTCCACTGGATTCGAAGTCAAGGAGCAGGACACAGATGTGACCTTCAGAGCGCAAGTGCGATTCGCTGGTATAGGTATATCACTTATCAACCGGCAGCTGCGCGAATTGATCTATCTGACATTCCGCGACATCGAGCTGAAGTACAACGAATCCGCGCTATACCGGACTCTGAACACTACAGTAAAGTGGATACAGATCGACAATCAACTGTATGGCGGAATCTTCCCACTCATCTTTTACCCTAGTGTGGTACCGAAGACCGGAAAGGAGATGGAAGCTCACCCAATCTTCCACATGATGGTCACCCGCGTCAAGGACGATTCGTATGGGGTCTTGTACATCAAGTACTTCACTGTACTGCTGCAGCAGATGACTATAGAGATCGATGAGGACTTTATCTTCGCCATGCTCGACTTCACCAAGGTACCTGGTGCATCCTGGTCAGAAGAGAAGGAGGGCAAGCTCTACGACGGAAGTCTCTCCATCCCAGAACCCAAACAAGAGCAGGGTGGCCAAGACATCTACTTCGAGCTTCTGCACTTACAACCGATGCAATTCGATCTCTCGTTCGTCAGGACCGAGCGCATCAATGCGGAGGATACTGGGAGCTCCTCCTCTAATCCCATCATGTTCGCCGTCAATGTCCTGACCATGTCTATTGGCAACGTCAACGACGCACCAATCCGCTACAATGCGCTCATGTTGGAGAATGCTCGCGTGTCTGTGAGCACTCTCGTCGGCAACATCAAGAGCCACTACGTGCAAGAGTCCCTCCGTCAAGTCCACATCGTCTTGGGCTCAGCAGACTTCCTTGGCAACCCCGTCGGTCTCTTCAACAACGTCAGCTCCGGCGTCGCAGACATTTTCTACGAGCCCTACCAGGGGTTGGTGATGACCGATCGTCCACAAGAGCTTGGCATCGGCATCGCAAAGGGCGCCTCCAGCTTCGTAAAGAAGTCTGTCTTCGGCTTCTCAGACAGTATGGCCAAGTTTACTGGCAGCATGTCCAAGGGTCTTGCCGCCGCAACGCTCGACAAAGAATACCAAGATCAGCGGCGCATGTCCAAGTCGCGCAACCGGCCGAAGCACGCCCTCTACGGCATCACGTCTGGCGGCAACGCCTTCGCGAGCAGCATGGCCAGCGGCATCGGCGGCCTAGCACGGCACCCGCTCGAAGGGGCAGAGAAAGAAGGCGCCGCCGGCTTCGTTAAAGGCGTGGGCAAAGGACTTCTCGGCCTCGCGACAAAACCGGCCATCGGCGCCTTCGACCTAGCGTCCAACGTGGCCGAGGGCGTACGCAACACGACGACCGTCTTCGACCAAGAAGGCCTCGACCGCGTGCGCCTGCCGCGCTTCATCGGCCAAGACGGCATCGTGCGGCCGTACGCGCAGCGCGAAGCGCTCGGCCAGTTCTGGCTCAAGACGCTGGACAACGGCAAGTACTTCAACGAGGATTACATCGCGCACCTGGAGCTGCCGTCCAAGGAGAATCCGATGCTGGTCATGCTGACCTACAACCACATCATGCTCGTGCGCAGCAAGAAGTTGACGACCGAGTGGGACGTGCCGCTCAAGGACATCCAGGCCATCAGCAAGGAGCGCACGGGCATCAGCATTACGTTGAAGGGCGGCACGAACGGCCCGTTCGTCCCCGTGGCGGACGAGGGAAGTAGGAACTGGCTGTATAAGCAGGTGGCGGTGGCCGTGAACGCGTACAACGACAAGTGGAACGCGAAGGGGTAGATGGTGTCTCATGATGTTAGGGTGGGACAGCACGGCTGAGACTGGGTGTGGGTTCGGGTTCATGGGTAATACAGCGAATGATGTCTTCCCTACATGTATTGCGTCCAGCGTTGCGATTCCAAGCGTTCATGTACGTTTCTTCTTGCGCTCCTATATACCAACCCGTACATGCTTTCTCCTTCTATCTAATGCCAGTACCTCCCGCTGATGCCCTTTGTCCGCTCCCACCCGGCGTCCAGCGCCTGCACGACATCCTCCGGCAGCGGGCCCTTCTCCAGATCGACCATGTTCTGCTCCATATGCGCCGTGGAGCTTGCTCCGATGATGATGGCGTCGCCCTTGTCGCGCTTCAGCAGCGAGTGGTGGCTCATCCAGCGCAGGGCGCACTCGGCCTCGGTGAGGCCGTGCTTGGCCGCGACGGGGCGCAGCATGTCGAGCGCGTCGAAGAAGGCGTCGTTCCAGTAGCGCATGCGGTACATCTTGCCCTGCTACCTGTCCGGGTCGAAGCGGCTGCCCGCCTCGATGCGCTCGGCGCCGTCGTCGCGGTGGTAGCGGCTCGTCAGGTAGCCGCCGGCGAGCGGGTTGTAGGCGTAGAAGGCGAGGCCGTAGTGGCGCAGGCACGGGAACAGCTCGGGCTCGACGCTGCGGTGCAGCGCGTTGTAGACGCCCTGGTAGACGGTGGGCTTGAGCCAGCCGTTGGCCTCGCACAGCTCGCACATCTGCGCCACCTCCCACGCCATGTAGTTGCTGATGCCGAAGCGGGTGAAGAGGCCCTCCTTGTGCAGCTCGTCGACCGCGCGCAGCGTCTCCGCGAACGGCGTGGTCCGGTCCGGGCCGTGCAGGTACCACATGTCGACCTTGTCGGTCTTGAGGGCCTCCAAGCTCGCCATGAGGTTCTCCCGCAGGTGCTCGGGCGTGTGCCGCCAGTCTTTCGACCAGC
>NAJN01001426.1:0-11349 GCA_005059845.1 Cryomyces minteri
CCCCTGGCCCCGCACTCCTCCCCTCCTCCCGCTCGCGCCTCCGCGCCTCCCTCGCGCGATCCTCCTCCATGCCGGCCTCGATCTCCGCGCGCCGGTTGAACTCGGTCTCGAGCACGCGCCGCTCCCGCGCGGAATAGCCCTTCTCCTTGACGCTGTAGAACACGCCGCCCAGCTCGGCCAGCCAGAGCGGGTCGACGGCGGTGACGCACGACATGTACTCCTTGCTGGTGAGGATGAGCTCGTGGTAGACGACGTAGTCCGGCAGGTAGCCGAGCCCGTAGAGCGCCGACGTCGGGTGCAGCTGCACGGCCACCGACGTGCGCAGGTTCGCGTACTCGGCCACGCCCTTGACCTTGGCCGCCTGGTGGTAGTAGCCGCTGCAGATGCACCGCCGCACCACGTCCCAGTCCGTGCCGCACGACGCGACGGACAGCCGCTGCACCGCCATGATGTCGGCCAGCTGGTCGCGGATCTCGCGCGCGCGCCGCAGCGACTTCGGGTGCAGGAAGTGGCGCGCGCTCCACGCGTCCGCGCACCCGTTGGCCCGCCACTGCGTGTACACGTGGAGCAGCGTGAGGTGGTCGGACTCCGGGACGAAGAACTTCTCGCGCGCCGCGTCGGACTCGTCCTGGCGCTCCTTGGGCCGGTAGAAGACCGAGGGAACGGAGAGCATGGAGACGATGGTCAGGATCTCGTCGCTGCAGCCGTAGTCGCAGGCCGTGATGAGCAGCTTGGCCAGCGACGGGTCCATGGGGAAGGCGGTCATGGTCTTGCCGAGCGGTGTCAGGTCGCCAATGTTGTCGAGCGCGCCAAGCGCCCAGAGGTCGAACAGCGAGGTTGTGATGGTGTCTTGTGGCGGGGGGTCCATGAAGTCGAAGTCGAGCAGGTCGCGCACTCCGAGAGATTTCAGCAGCAGGACTGTATTGGCCAAGTTCGTGCGTTGGATTTCCGGGATCGTCTGGATGTAAAATTCGTCGCGGAAGGCACGCTCCGTGTATAGGTGGAAGGACTTGCCCGGGCCCGTTCGGCCAGCTCGGCCGGCGCGCTGCGAGGCGTTGGCTTGCGAGATGGGTGTGATTTGCAGCGTGTCCATGCCCATGCGCGGGTTGTAGACTTTGAGCTTGGAGAAGCCGGCGTCGACGACATACATGATGCCGTCGACAGTCAGACTGGTCTCTGCGATGTTAGTCGCGACAATGACTTTCCGTACGCCGGGAGCCGCGCGCTCGAAAATCCGCGCTTGAAGGTCCGCGGGCATTTGACTGTAGATGGGGAGGATGCTGAGTTTGGGCGGGTCGTTAAGCAGCTTGAGCCGCTCTTCGATGAGCTCACACGCCACCTCTATGTCCTCTTGGCCTGTCATGAACACTAGTATATCCCCAGGACCTTGCGACACATGAATTGCAAGGACTTGCTTCACTGCGCTGTCGACGTAGTCCTCGCAGGGCGAGCGTGAATATTGTATATCCACAGGAAAGGTACGGCCAGGGATGAAAAACTCGGGCGCACCGCCATAGAAGCGCGAGAAGCGCTCTGCGTTCATAGTAGCAGACGTGACGATCAACTTCAGGTCCCTCCGTCTCGCAAGCACCTTTTTGATGAGGCCCATAAGGACGTCCGTATTCAGAGCCCTTTCGTGAGCCTCATCCATGATTATGCAGGAATATTTGTCCAGATCAGGCTCGACTAGCGACTCTCGTAGCAAGACGCCATCGGTCATGTATTTGATGGATGTCTCCTTGCTGGTGCAGTCCTCGAACCGGATTGCGTATCCCACGAGACCACCGAGCTTGACCTCCATCTCTTCACTCACACGTTTGGCAACACTCATGGCTGCCACACGTCTGGGCTGTGTGCATCCAATCATGCCAGTCTTCCCGTATCCGTCTTCGTATAGGAACTGAGTCAACTGCGTAGTCTTCCCCGAACCGGTCTGGCCCACGACGATGATGACCTGGTTGTCGCGAATGACGCGAAGCAGCTCTTCTCGCACGGCAAAAGCAGGCAGATACTCCCGCTGCTCCCTCAAGGTCTTGCTCCTACTGAAGGCACTCTGTCCTTCGCTCTTCTTGAGATGGTCGGCGAATTTGCTGCTACCCTTGTGGTTCTTTTCGCCAGGTGCCGGGGCAGCACTATCCCCTTCGTCGTCTTTGATCCCCATGAGGTTCCCGAGGGCTGTGCCCGCCACATTGGTAGCCTCCTGTGCTTGCTTCTGCCTCTCTTTCTGCTGCCTTTTCTCCTTGACGACTTTGCTCCCCTTACGACTGAATACAGCCATGTCACTCTGCGGGTCTCGTACCGCTGATACTGGCTCAAGCTGTTTCGTAAAGATCTTCCGGCCGTCCAAAAATGGTGGCTTGAGATCGTGAACAAGCAGATGAACTCGAGTAGCATCCTCGTCGTCTTCGAAATCATTGTCGTGATCTCGCCGTTGCGCAACGCCAGACGTAAGCATGCGGTTGGTCTCCCACGCATCGACGTCCTTCTGTTTCTGTACAGCTCTTGCGTTGAGACGCTTGCCATTCTTCTTTTCTGCCAGCGCCGCTTCCCGCTGCTGATCTGCCCATGAACGGGCGGGGGAACTTCGCAGCGGTGGGTACGATGGACCCGGACATTGAGATATGGGATCTGGACACAATCGACTGCATGTACCCGAACGCGATACTCGGTCAGAGCGGCGGCGAGCCAGCAACAGCCGACGCGCCCAAAAGGAAGAAGAAGAAGAAGTCCAAGAAAGCGAGCAACGAGTACCACGTTGACGCTGTGCTCTCTCTCGCTGCGAATCGACATCACCGCAACCTCCTCGCTTCTTCGTCCGCAGACAAGACAGTCAAGCTGTGGGATTTGAATACAACACAGTGCGCCAACTCCTACAACACACTTCACACAGACAAAGTCTGCTCGGTAGCATGGCATCCCAAGGAGTCGACAGTGCTGCTGAGCGGCAGCTATGACAGGACGGTAGTGGCAGCGGACATGCGAGCACCAGACGCAAGGCCGCATAGATGGGGCGTGGAGAGCGATGTGGAGAGTGTGCGGTGGGATCCTCACGATCCGAACTTCTTCTACGTACGTCCCAAACCCCTGAAAACCCCCTTCTGACCGCTCCAGTACTTTCTAACAACATGGATTCAGATTTCCACCGAAAAGGGCATAATCCACTACCACGACGCGCGCCTCGCCCCCTCCGATCCCGCCCTCTCCAAGCCCATCTGGACGCTGCAAGCGCACGACGAGTCCATCTCCTCCTTCGATATCAACCCCATCATCCCCGGCTTCCTCGTCACCGGGTCGACCGACAAAGAAGTCAAGCTGTGGAACGTGCAGCCCGCCGGGCCCAGCATGGTCGTCTCACGCAACCTCGGCGTCGGCAAGGTCTTCGCGACCAATTTCGCCCCGGATCAGGAGGTTGGCTTTCGGCTGGCGGTCGCCGGCAGCAAGGGCAGTGTACAGATCTGGGATACCAGCACCAACGCGGCGGTAAGGCGCGCGTTCGCGAACAGAGTCGCGCCGGTCGAGGGAGAGGTTAAGGAGCGGCTGATTGGCGTGGAAGAAGACGACACAGACTCCGATAGCGAGGAAGAGCTCGAGCCGGGTGGAGAAGGCGACCCAGGCCCTGACGGGTGGGAGTCCATGGAGGAGTAGCGTAGAGCAGAGCAGCGTATTCAGCCAGCTCAAGCACGCCCGATCTCCTGCTCATTCACGATCTCCAATCGAGCATTGAGGCCATAGTGATCCGTAACCCACCCCTCTTCCAATCCATGTCCCCTCATCTCTGCCCTATCCCCCTCACTCACTCTAACGCCCACTCCTACCCTCTCTAACCCCCTCGCCACAACCCCACCACACACGAGCACCTTGTCCATGCGCGAACACCCAAACTTCTCCCTCACCCGCGCGCCGCTCTGATATCCCCACGTAAATCCCTCCTCGCTGTCCTCGCGCCCGCCCAGCGTCAAAAACACGTCTGAGAGTCCGTGCTCGGCCGCGAGCGTGCGGTCGAAGGGCTCGATCGCGTTGCAGTCGCCTGCGAGGACACCGGCGTGAACATCTGGCGCGTGCAGGTGGCGCGACGCGGCTGCTACCTGCTGAGGCCGGAATGGGGGGTCGGCGACTAGGCTTTCAAGGTGCGTGTTGCAGAGGCGTAGGGTTCGGCGGCCCTCTCTTTCTTCCTGCTGACTATTGTCCTTTTTCTCTGTCTTGCTGCTGGCGGATGCGGATGCGGATGCGGAGGGCGGGAGCAGAACGTCAACGAACAAGCCATCCCTTTCAAACCGACTCACCCACATTACTCGAAAACAGCCCGCGATGTCCAGCCGCCGGTCTACCAGCGACGTCGTGCCGTAGCCCTTCCCGTCCCAGTACGTGTTCTTCGTGTCCGTGACGTTAAAGTGCTCCCGAATCCACGGCGTTGAGGCAATGAGCGCGAGGTCGTCGGGACTCATTTCTTGGAGGAACACAACAACGGGTGCGCGCTCTTGCGAACCGTCATTTGAATTTTGGCCCTGAGCACCCTCCGGGTCCTGGGGGAGAATTAAGCGCTGCAGATGGCTGAGCGCGGCGGTCATGCGGATGTGGCCGCAGGGGATCAGAACGTCGATATTCCAGGTTATGAGGTCGATGCGTCTGCCATCCCACGCTCTTTCTCTGCTGCCAGCAACTGTGGACGCGGGCGTGACGGGGCTGTCTTTCTGCCAGCCCGGAGCTTCTTTCCATCCTCGAGAGGTGCTGTCGAACATGTACCAGGGCTGTCGTCTCGGTGCGTAGAAGTCGACTGGTTCTTGCGGGGGTGGACTTGCTAATTTCGAGCGGATGCTGGACGCGAGGCTGCTGAGTGTCGACTGCAGCATCTTGGGTGTTTATATTGTGGTGGTACTGCCACGGGTGGGGACTCTAGCACCCTCCGTGAGCTTGTTCATGAGAAGGGTGGCCCACCGCCTGTGAGTAGCTGCTGTAAATGTCGAGGAATGGGCTTGGTCGACGAATAGTCTGCTTTCGAGCACCCATTCTCTGTCGAGGGTGCTCCGCATGGGATTGGGGTAAGCATTAACTAAAGCCGACGCATCACGAGGGTGCAGCCGACTGAATGCGACTGATCGTACAGCGTCCATATTCAACTCTCGAGATTCACAGTGAGGTGAAGAGTGTTCTGCTGGAAGCAAAGCATGCTTTTAGCCACCTGCGTGTTGTATGACTATGCAATCCGGACGAGTTATACGCTTGGCTGCCTTCGAACACTCCTCCACTCCGCCCGAATTGTACAAACAATGCTTGATCCGCCCATGAAAGAAAGAATCTAGGCAAACGCAGTGGAGTAAGACCGAAGACAGAAGGAGACCGGGCCATGATGGTGGGTACGGGTGGCTCTGGACCTCCCACTACCCTTTGCTTGTGCCATTGTCCCCTTCCAGTCGCAGCCGTATCAGATTGATGTAGTAGTTTATTGGCGGCTGACGGAACAAGCCAAGAAGTTACTGCCTACACCGCACTATCGGACTGTGTGGAGATGTCATGAATCATGCCGGGGCGGTAGTCTTTTCTGCAACAGGAGCAGCCTCAACCGCAGGGTCTTCTCCCTCCGCTGGCGCGGGGTCATCTTTCTTGACATCCTCCATGGCAACATCAGCTTCGTCGCCTGCATCATTTCCCGCATCGAGTCCAGTCTCCACTGGTGCTGCTGAAGGCTCCTCCATGACTTCGTCCCTGCCTTCTGTGGCAGTAACGGCCGGTAGAGCGGTCTCAGAAGCTGGCTCGTCAGCCTTCTCCTCCTTCTCAACACCATTGCTTGTGCCCTCTTCGCCTGGCACGGCAGTGAGCGGTGCTTCGGCTGCCATTGGACCATCCGCTTCCGCTTGAGCCAAGGCCTTGTTCCAGGTCGCCAAGAGGTCTGCAGATCGCTTCTTAAAGCTGAACTCCTCCTCCTTCGGGATCGAGTTGAGTTTGACAACGGCCTTGAGCACTTTGTTGATCTTCGTCTTCTTGATAATGCTTACTTCCAGATCGGTGTGGTTTTCGAGTTGCGTGAAGAATTCGGCCATCGTAGCCATCTCCTCTTCCTTAGGAGCCGCATCACGGGACAGAAGTCCTTTCTGGAGTCTGTGACGGATGTAGAGTACTGTGTAGTTGGATCAGTGCTGCGAGTGGTAGAGGGTTTTGTAGGACACGCGGGAGATCTACCTGATTTCTCTCGTCGCTCCAGTTTCTCTTTCTCAGTCAGAGAAGGGTCCTCCAATCTCGGAGTATCGGAATTGTCATCGTCACTGTCAACTTTTGGCTTGACGACTGTCTTCTTCGGCTTGGAAGACTTGGTTTTAGCCTTAGTCGCAGAATCTCCGTTCGGTGTCTTCGGCGCGTTGAGTTTGAGAGACTTGGGCGTCTTCTTCGGCTGTTTCACTGTCAATTCAAGGCCTCACAGTATAGAGGTTGATACAGACCTTCGCCTCCTCGCCCTCGCTATCAGCCTCCTTCTTGCGCTTCTTTGATGATTTCGGCTTCTTGGCGCTCTCTGTGCCGATCGCCGCACCGTCCTCGACATCCTCCATGTCCACGTCGTCATCTCCAGCTGCCGCATCTGTGCTCTTGCGCTTGGCTTTCTTGTCTTTAGTCTTCGAAGCTTTCGCCTTCTCGACCTTCTCCTTTTTCTTGGCCTCTGCCTCTTCCCTCTGCTCCTCCTCGAGCTTCTCCGCCTCCAGATCTTTGAGAAGGGACTTCTCGTGCTCAGCCAACATAGTCTTGAAGTGGGCGAGGTCGTGTCCCTCTGCGGCGATCTGGTAAGCTTCCCAGAGCGATCTGGACTTTTTGCCTTGCTCAGCGTTTTTGACGTCTTCCATGTCTAGAGGCACCATGGAGCTGTTGACGAGCCAAGCACTGCAGAAACCGAAAGTCAGCCTCAACTTCCGATCGCGGAGATAATTTTGTAGTGAACGCGACGGAAAGCGATCTGACAAGGGTAACAAACACTCACAATTCATTGGTGCTCAAGAACATGATTGGGTATGTTCGCTCGCGTGCGTTCTTACCACCCTCGAGGAAATCCTCGCGATAGGTGCCGTCGGGACGCTTGGTACTGATAGGTCTTGAAGAGAGGAGCGTCTCAGGAAGCATCTCCTCATCGCATACGACCGCGGGCCAAGGTGGGTAGCCCTTCAGCCGTGCCCAGTAGTAGTCACCCGGTTTCGCACTCAGCTGAAGATTGGGCATGGACTTCCTCTTGTTCAACTTCTTCATCTTGTGCTCCGGTACGCCGCTCGAGGACTTGCGTTTCGCCTTGTGACTGGTCACCGGCGTGCCGTTGGCGTCCTCACTCGTAGGAGCGATGGCAGCCTCGGTAGTTCCGTCGCCGTCTGGAGCGTTAACCTCTGTTGTCGCAGCAGCCCCAGCAATTGCAACGTCTTCATCCTTCATCTCGGTATCCTCTCCGTCAGCGTCAGATTTGTCGGCGCCGTCAGTCGGAAGATCGCCCTTTAGCACTGGAGACAAAGCGACGAGTTAGCTTGCGACGCTCATGGGAGCTTTGTCCGGTGCATGGAGTGATCATGAGAAGTCGCCTTACCCTCGGAGACGCCACCACTAACTTCCTCCGCGGTGGATACAGGTTGGGCTTCTGAGGTCATAGTTCCTCCAACGTGTTCTGGGGTCGTAGAGGGCGCAGCGTCAGGTGCAGCTGAAGCTGAGGCCGCGTTTGCATCGTCCGCCATCGTTGTCGTGACGCCTTTGGTGTGATGAGGAGTTTTGCGACCGGTGGAACGGGTCGAAGATGACGCGTAGGAACGTTCCCAAGTCGCGACTGTCGCTACAACGCAAGGCGCGCGACAGAATGAACAGTTCGGTGATGCTTGAGTAGTTACTACCGATTGGATGAGATGAGAATGATGAAGTTACGAAGTGAAGGTGGACACGATGCAGTTGGTTGTGGGTGAGGAAAGGTTGCAGAAGGAACGCAGGAAGAAACCCACGAGTTGTGAGCTAAAGCTAGCTGCACGTGACGTGACCAAATTTCAACGCACTGATACGGCAAATCAACACGATCCAACGAGGAACACTCTCTGTGACGATCCAGTCGAGATGGTGAATTGACTGAAGCTCACTGAGCAGGGGAATAACTAAACAGAAAAGAGGAATCGAATGAAAGTGGCAGTTCTGTTACCTCCCAGCTGAACCCCAGCCATGTTTTACTCCTCACCAAGAAAAGCCAATCACCAATCATCGATCGGTTGTGAAAATGCGTGCGTAGCCGACGCTCCCGCACAAGGGAAACGACTCGATTCGCAACTCCCCACACTAAATTGAAAACTGAAACACTGTCCAATGCAAAGTAGCTAGTTGAGAAGATTAAAGGGATTGGGGCAATGCCCTCTTCTCTGGATTGAATTATGCGCTCTAAGTCAACGAGTATATACACCAACATTTTCGAGGAAGTAACCTGATGTGACCTCGACCGCGTAATTGACGAACCTGCGTGCCCTGTTACCTTTTCTCAAATATCACAAGAACGCTTCCTCAACATTTGACGGACGGAGTCTGCTTTTGCGGATAAGAAACGGCTCTCGTGGTTCATGTGTCGACTATTGCAACGCCGTATACCCCGTTGGAGCATCAACATCAATGCTGGATGTGTTATGGTTAAGCGCGGAGTGCTAGAGCATGCTTCTACGTTCTCCGCACTCGATCGAACAGGACCCAAGTCATAATCAGTACGTCAATTGCTGAACGTTGAATCAGAGAATGACTTACCGTCCTCAGGCCTTGCGACTCAGGCTTCATGGCCACCTTCCGCTGTTGATCGGGCAGACAGCCGGGTGAGCTCGAAGATCTGGCGCAACGCGGTTTCCTCATACCCGGCATGGAACAGCCAGCCGTGCAGTCGCCTGCCTTCAACTCTGTAGACCTGGAACGTAGTAGGAAGACGATCTTGAGCTCTAGCGGTCACCGCCCCGTTGTTAGGCTTCGGCCTTGTGCTGGTTCGGTTTTGTGCTGATGCGCCGCTTTCCCCGTACCCGCCAACCTAAAGCGACGACAAGGATCGCACTCTGTATGACCGCTAGCCACTGGATGGGAGACAAAGGAAACGTGCAAAGCTCCTCTCCAGCGCTGTGCACAATGTCTCGAACCCAGTGAAGCTGGGATTACAAGACATCGTGATTGTCGGACTGGAGTGCTGGGACAAAAGCCTTGAGACAGAGAAGACGACTCACGAACAGCCTTGCACAACCATCACAGGTGAAATCCACCTACCCATTGAGCGGGTATCTGTTGATGTGGGAATCGACGTGAGGAAAACACAACGCATTGCTAGATGGTCGATCGTATGGAATTTAGAAAACACCTTAGTGGCTGCTCAACATAGAAGGAGAGTGCTAAGCATATCGGACCACCTTCTCGGTCAGAACTTACAGCACAATGAGTTACCGTCTAAGGGTGAATCCAATTGGCGGTGGTGATGCATGCGCGAATGGAGCTGCATCTTGTGATCCTACCACTCAACACTATAACTCATTTGAGTAGCTTGTAGAACCGCCATACATAAGTGGAAACCCGTACAGTGCCCTGTGTGTGCATGCGTTTCCCAGCCCCAGTCGACTCATGTTGTATGACTGTCGTCTTTCTCAACAATGGCGCTCGTCCATGCGATTTTGAAGATTACTCTGCTCTGATGATGGACGACGTTGCGCTCCCCAGCACCCTAGGTAGTATTCGTCCTCGAACGCACTAGTTTTGGAGGTCCAGCTAGATTTTCATCGAGCTCCTACGAGTCGTCGTAGTAGATGCGCAGGTCTAGGCAGTGACGGCGGCAGGGATTGGACATCCACGGGGGTGAATGAGTTCAATCATCGGTCCATGTCCACTGGTGGAGGCTTCACCCCGTCACAAAGAATGTGATTGGACTGCATCTGGATGATGAACGGCGACCGTGTGCTCTCCTGTCCCGTCGAACGTTAGAGTACAGGTGGGAATGTCTGCTTGGTGGATAAGGCTGTGAAGGTTCCAGCGAAAGTGGGTGGATGGATTGAAGTTGTTGCACTTCATACGGCCAAAGCGGACAAAAGCCTAGCCTGATTTTCTAGAAATGTATCAATGCCAAGTTCACTAGACACATTATCTATCCCTCGGCCATTGCTGCACGTACCCAGCCAGATCTCACTGTCAATGGCAGTTCGAGAAGACGCAGACCAGCTCGTTCGCTCTACAGATTCGCAGCATCCAGCAAATCTCATCTGCGAGTTGTGCCGCAAGTTTTACACTTTGGGATGGGTAAAAGACAATCAACTTCCGGCTGAGAAAGCATTAGGTTATTCATGTAATACATACTGATGCTCTCGTAGGTGACCGGTACGGGTGGCGGTACCTCAATTCGTCATAATGACCATATTTTTATTGCTCCTTCTGGTGTTCAAAAAGAGCTCATGCAACCCACGGACATGTTCGTTATGGACTACAACAATCGTCAATACCTACGTAAACCTACCGTATGGCAATGGCTATCCTCTCCTTAGATTTGCGAGCTAGTGGACTGAGCGCATCGTTACCCAGACACTTAAACCCTCCGCCTGCACGCCTCTCTTCCTTGCAGCTTTCGATCGCGGTGCCGGCTGCTGCATTCACACACATTCGCAATGGGCCGTCCTTGTAACATTACTTGTTGAACGGGACTTTGGTACCAAAGCGTGCTTCGAGATTGAACGTATCGAGCAGATCAAGGGTATACCAAAGGGTAGAGGGAAGGCAGGAAACTTGGGATATCATGACAGTCTGAGAATACCAATTATTGAGAACACTGCGCATGAAGAAGACCTCACGGAGAGTTTGGAGAAGGCAATGGAGGCACACCCGGATACTTACGCGGTCCTTGTAAGGAGACATGGAATGTAAGCTGTAGAAGGGAAAGGACGGATGGTCATATGAGTCGATCGGTGCTCACGCCTGAAACAGATACGTGTGGGGAGACAGCGTACAAAAAGCGAAGACACAGTGTGAGAGGTATTGCCTGTATCTGCTCGATGGGTGGAAAGTCTTGATGGCTAACAAGAACCAGTCTGGATTACATCTTTCAACTCGCAGTGGAGATGAAGAGACTGGGACTACCATAGACAACCTGAACATCAAAGAACGCAGACAGCACAAACATTGCTCAGTACATGCTACTGCTGCAGTAGAACTCGTAAAACTCTCTGCGTCGCCTGCTTGCATCCGTTCTTTACGATATGCTACGTCAAGTTCAGCTTCTACCAAGGACCACAACGCGAAATTTGGGCTATGCTCGACTCAACAGCGGTCACGGAGGAAGCATCCGCTCTGATTGTAAATGCGACATCATCAATCGCTGATATCAGGGCCGCTCCTGCTCCACTC
>NAJN01001427.1:0-11344 GCA_005059845.1 Cryomyces minteri
TGCCATCATCCTCTTGTTCAGCTCTTGTAGGACCGCTAGCACTTCACTCTGTGAGGTCCCCTGCAGCTCTTCATGGGTCACATGGTTGTCGCGGACCTTCTGCGACGGCTTTCTTGTCCTCCTTCCAGCCGCTACCTCTGTCACCGACTCTGTGTCTGACTCGAGCGCGGGCGCTGGGCGCGCCTTGTGCGGGCTCTCGCTCTTACGTTTGTTTGCCTTGTTCGAGTCTTCCTGATCTGCTTCACTTGTATCACCCATCTCCATATCCTCGTTGTCCTCAGCAGGCTCGTGTGGAGGTGGTTCTCTGACTAGGGTAGTCAGGTCCTTGACCCGGCGGCCCGGCATGGCAAGACCGCCTCAATGGTGTACAGTAGCTGTAGCTCGGTGGGTTTGTTAGGTTTGATTGATAGATTGATTGATTCTCGCCTCGGATAAGGTCAATTCTTTTCGTGGTTTCAGCTGCCTCGATGTCCGTTGCTCAGGTAGTAGAAATGTGCCTTCGATGTCCGTTTGTTCAAGATGTTGTTGTTACCTAGTTGTCGAAGGCTTTTAAACTGACCTCTCCGCCACGTGACGTGGTGAGTCGGTACTTCACGGAGAAACACGCCAAATTTGGTACTAATATCTATTGACACCATACATCAAGGCCCTTACACGGAGAATACGGGTGTACTATTAAGGCAAACAAGGCAATCAAGTTACGGCTTCAAACTTGACTTGTTCGACTCTCTTAACCGACCAACTTGACTTGTTTGAATTGCCTCGTTTGACTACTTGCTTGTTACGACTACACTGTTGACCATTCTGACCATACGCGTATGGTTAGAAAGCTTGGTGCTAGTGCAAGGAGCCGATGGCGATCCTCAACTCGATCAAGGACAAGATGTAGTCTGTGCTCGGGATCCTAGCATGACCCCAAATACAACCATGGAGCAATAGTGCATATTGCGAAGGATCAGGCTAATTTAATATGCATCCTTGTGCCAGATCGACAGCTGTTGATTCAAGGTGGATTCAGTCGTTGAACTTCGCTAACAGTCCCAACACGTCGTAGCTAACAATCGATTATTAGACTCTCCTCCGTCTAGATCTTCTTCGCTCGGATGTTTGGAGATCGAGGGCTTCATTTCCTCGTTCTTCGTAGTTGCTCTCGGCATCCGATGCTTTGCGTGCATTCGCCTCTTCTAGGTCATGAAAGGCGGCTTCTCGGCCATCGCTGAGTTCAGGGTCCGGCGTGAGCTTTCTCTTCCTTGGGTTCTTTGGTTCAGGCTCAAGCAAACCTTCTCCTTTTTCGTACTTGACTTGTGTCTTCTCCGCTTGGCTCAAGAACTCTGCGAGGGTGGTGTAAGGTATCTCAATCCTCAAATTCCGTTCGGCCTCCGGCAGTCGCGATAGCAGTAGAGTAGGTACAAAGTCTGCCAGCATCAAGACTAAGCTGCCCTGTTGCGAGTGTCTGTCGCCTGACCTGAAGACATCGTTTTCCACGACTTGCTTGCACACATCCACAATCTCATCGCCCTCTTCTTCTGTTCTTGGGCGCCAGATGCTGACCACCGCCTCACCAGCACGCTCCTCATCCGCGTCTCTTCCCCTTCTCTTGTATTCTATGTCGAGACCGACAACGCACTTGATGTTGAACTTGGAATCCATCATGTATGAATCCGCCAGCCTTGGTAGGTCTTTCCGCTTTTGCGAGTAACTGACTTCCATCACCACCGCAGGGTGTACCGCCTCGTCATGCTGAAACGTTTTGTTTGGCGATCTTTTGGTCACAGCATCCTTCTGATCTGCGAATCTATCCCCGAGTGTGATATCTGGTGAGCCAGTAACGCGGATTCCGTTCAGAATGTGGTGCAAAGCTGTGTTTCCTATGTTTTCTTGGGATAGGCGCTGGATTTGGGTGTAGATCTCGATTGCTACGGCTTCGATAAATGACTCATGAATTCGAGAAGTCATGCGGATTGTGATGTACTGTGTTGCAGCGTCGTAGTCGTATCGGATCTCCTCCTCGACGTAGCTCTTGAGCTGCTCGTCGCCTTCGAGGTCCGCCAGCACCCGTATGTATTCTTCCGGTAGAAGCCTCCTTTTCAACCACGGCGAAGAATGTGACGGTAGTAAACCCTTCTCGTGCTGTCTGAACAACCGTAGAATACTGGCGGCTTGGCGGGATATCACACGCCTGCTCTTGTCGGATGACGGAGGAGACGGTGGAAGTCGTGACGGGATGGCGTTGTCGACCGGACTCGAATCCTGCAGGTTTGTGGTACTAGCAACCTTTGATATGGTGTCAAGCAAAGGCAGCATTGTATGAGGCTCTTGACGTGGTGCTCCTAACAAAGTGCGTGGGTCGTGCTGAGGCCAAAAAGATTGCAGTGGAGATGAAGGGGTGAGTGATCGTCACCCGACCGTGTATGCTGCGTTGGAACCGATCGAAAGGTTGGTAATAACATGATACATAAGATTTGTCTACTCAAAGGTAAAGAACTTGATGTGAGTTTGTCAGGACTCGATGTCATGCTACTTGGATGGGCTCGAAGTGACGGGCGGGCCTAAGGTTGTTCCGAGCCGATCTACGCTAGTACTGGCAGCTTGCCTGGCAACAACGACATCTGGACTCGCCCTCGCTGCTTACAGCCAAATGTACTGAACTTCTAAAGCAGCCTACCGGAATACTCCTTGTAGCCACGTCCTCTGTCTCGGCTGATATCAAAGCTTCTCAGCAGCTTGCGCTTACTTTGGAAGCGTCCCTTGTCCCTCTCCTTCGCTACCATGGGGTTCCTTGTGCGTCGCTTTTTCAATGGTATGGCTCAGTTGGAATGACGCTGCGAGGTAGTCTCATCACATAGCCTTGTCCACATCTATTGATTGATTTGATTGTATCCTTTCGGCTATGCAAGACCTCTTTCCTTACGAGCCCCACCTTCAGCTGATTACACGCGCTAATACTGTACATACAATACGGGAACCAGAATCATCCACGGCTCGATTGGTTGATTGGTTAGTTAATTGATTGATTGATTGATTGTTCATACACCGTCCCAGCCGCCAAAGGCAGCTATGCGGGGATCCAGGCCGATAAGCGGCCAGGCTGTAAGCTATGTGACAGTGATACATACAATCTTGGCCGCTCCCCAAGCCATTTTCACCTGTAAACATTCTACGTCAAGGCCGGCGACTGTGTAAAGATATGGGTCCAATTTGTGATACCGCCACGCTCCCACAGCAGGTGGGGCGTGAAGTCTGTGCCAGTCTCTTGCCCCGACTGCCCTGATACTCATGTGCAAACTCTCTCCCAACAGTAACATAGTGGGTCCCTCGCCGTATACACCTGCAGCATATCAGGAGCGGCCGCAACCACAATGGAAACCCTCCTCCCGCTCCATTCATCTCCAACTCCGTCCAGGCCTCGACCGCAAATTGTACGTCTGTGTGTAAGGGTATCGTCGCAGTATCCGTGCTCGTCAATGCATGCTCGTTGTTGCGTGCTCGTTGATGTGTACTGGTTGATGTGTGCCGTATGACCGCATGTATGGGGGCCGCAATGCGCTTGCCTGCGAGCTCGGAGCTGCTGTCTGCTGTCTGCTGAGGGTCGGAAAGGACAGTTCGAGGAGGACGGTTCGAAGGAGCGTCAACAAGAGGGGAGATCGATGGAGGAAAACCTTGTAGGACGAGAGCATGTCTGAGAGGATAGAGCCCATGAGGTCCTCCGCCGTCCCTAGTAGCACCTGTAACCACCGTGCGAACGCATACTCACAATGCCGGAGCAAAGGAACTGCCCGTCCACACTCTCTTGTCTGGACCCGAAGTGTCCGAACTTCCAGGCGTGATAGTGATAGAGTCCACAACCTCCTCACAGTTCCATGAAGGCGGGCACCATTCCGCCTAGTGTTCTGACTTTCGGAGGTGATGGACTCTTTGTGTGCGGGTGCTACTAGCCACCACCACATGCCTGCTGCATATGGATGGACATCCCAAGCCGGTGCCGGCTGTCGCACACGACTGCCACTAAGATCCTCTGAGAAGATGGGTCGCCCACCACCCTAAGGATCCTAGAGGAGTGGTGGTAAGCTGCGGATCCGCGTTCGCGGTCGCAGCCAGCGGTGGACGAAGCCATGGCCCTGCCTTCCACCTCCTCTGCTCTGCCATCAGTCCAAATACGCCTCACCGCGTATTCATCAGGCTGATGCCTAGGGGACACCTCGCGGAGGTGCAGAAGTCGGATTTCGTCCAGGCTTGAGTTAGGACAGAGGGTGTGGGAGCAGCCCCACCGAACCAGCACCCTTCCCTCCTCTTTGCGGCAGATCTTGGCTTCCTCAGGCAGCAGCCAGGCCTGCTGCCAAGTACTAATCCCCAGCACCACGTAGAGGTGTCTGCCCTTCGCTGGGGTATAAAACCTGGTCGTGTCATCGTCGCTTACGAGCACGTAAAGCGATATGGCTGGAGACATTGCCGCTTTGAGTTCTAGCGTTTGCGGCTGGCAGAAGCTAGTTACAGAAACGGCAATCACACAACCCTTGTCAATGAATGCGTCCATGATGATGCGCAGTGTCCACACTTTGTGGGCACATTGCCGACCAGCAGCGAGAATGCGCAGCGCTGCATTCAGAGAAGTCACTTCCAGTGCGAGACGCAATCAACGAAGACAACTGCCCTGTCCTCAGTCGACTAGCTACTAAGTGATCTCATCCCGTTCACTGCCAGGCGACATGCAACAAGCTGGCAGCGTCCGTTGGCGTTCCTAACGATCTGCTCTTATCCTGTTCGAACGAGAAGAGACCTTGGCAGAAAAGACGTTTTGGTGTCTCCTAGAGTACGCTTGTTGGTCTGCCTCATTACCTCTTGACTGCAATGCATTCGGAGGAGGTGGTATTGACTAATTCGTTTGGCGACGAACTACAAAGCTTCTCCGAGAGTCACCCAAGGATGAGACTCTTTCCGCCTGTTAGTTGTATGGAGATGCAAATCTTTCCCTATACCGCAGGGCTTGCCGTACCCTATGGCATTGCACAGATTAGTTGACACAATAGTCGAATGCCTAGGGTGGACGAATTACGGCACACTTAAGCCATACCATTCCCCTAGCAGTGTTCTCAATAGTCCGACCGTCCATGTGGACCGCTGGACCCGAGGTTTGCCCGATTTTTCTGTTTTCTACGATAACAAATGAAATCGTAGTAGAGTTAGGTTGCAACATTCATGACTATTGTTGTAAGGCAGGGTGGTCGATGCCAGTTCTGTTCATTTTGTTCAGAGATTCTTTGAACATGCCTTGTTCATAGGCTGTGTTCTGTTCAATATTGAACAAACTATGTAAACGGAACATTCCTAGTCATCCAACCTTCCCAATAATATTAGACGGCCTAAGCGTTGGTTAGAGTCAGAAATTTGGCATAGAGTTAGCCCGGAAGAGCTCACCTCGTCATCAATCCCTAGGAGATTATAGCCGTTCGTTTGCCAGTGCTTCAAGCACTCAGTATGCTCGATAGATTCACCTTTGAGGCGAGCGCGCTCCCACGAGATTGTCCGCCGAGCTCCGCTGAAAATCCGCTCAGCATCTGCAGACATTGTTGCTATTGATAGAACGTCAATAGCAAGCCGTGAAAGGCGTGGATAGGCTGCTTGTTGAGCTGGTTCGAGCCACCACTGAAGCGGAGTCGTCATAATGTCAAACGGGCGAGCATTGATGAAGCGCTTCAGCTCGTCTTCCTGTGGTTTAGCAGCGAGTTTAGCATGAACCTTTAGTCGATACTGCTCTAGGTGTGACAGCTGACGGCTCTGTAAGGCGTCTAGTGGTTGGGTAACTGCTACTGCCTTAGAAGGCTGATAGGTCTCAAAGAGCGAGGTAACACGCTTGATTGCTGGTTGAATCCACGGCTTCTTCCAGTTCTCCTTGACATATTGGAGCCGGAGCGTTGGGTGGAGTAGAATGGCGGCTGCGTAGGCTGCACATTCGTCCGACCCTTTATAGTACTTGTCGAACAAGAACCAGGAGGTAGTAACAGCCTCGGTAAGCTCTCTACTAAGTGCGTACCTTTCGAAAGCGGCCTTGTAGTGCGTGACTAGTGAGTCCATAGAAAACAACAAGTCATCAAACGTAACCTCGTCGCCCTCAGTGGCCTTTGTGACCTCGCAAAAAGGTAGTAGAAAGTCCCGCGTGTGACGGAGGAGTTCCCAATCAGTACGAGAGAGTTCGAGGTGCTGAATCTCGTTGGTGTGGTTGTCGATATACTGATTGACGGCTTGCTTGCATTCCAAAGCCGAGTCCATCATCAAGAACCAGGAGTTCCAACGCGTAGGGTTGTCTTGTGAGATCACTCTACCACCACTTAAGGCCTGAAAGTCTTCCGAGTGGCTACCACCAGGTCTTCGAATTCACACGGCTAGCTTGTGGAGCTTGTTCAGCGGCTCTATTTGAGACCAGACGGCGTTACTATCACTCTGAAGATTTGCTAGGGCGTCATCAACATCAACACGGCCAAGGCTGCTTTGTGAGGCCTCAATAGCCACGCTGACTGCGTCCTTATCCTTGGCAAACAGAAACGCTTGGACGGCGAGGTTGATGACATGGCCGTTACAACGTATACGGTGCTCCAAAGGATCCCATTCAGTTAGCGGATCCATAGAGCTCAAAGCTTCGGAGATTGCCTTGCACATAGTGTCGTTGACGCGGTGGTTATCGCACGTGATGTAGCCAATATTGCGCTCAATGGCATACTGCTGAATAGTAGCTATGAATATTTCCGCGAAGTATCTGCCGTTATGAGTCCCGTGAAGTTCATGAAGAGCGAGTAATGCTTTAGACAGATGACCATCTGATGATACGTATCGAGCAACAACTGCAAGGGACGCCTTATGATTGGTTGTTGAAGACCACTCATCCACACTGAAGTGGATCTTTGACCTTGCCGTCTGAAGTCGTTGCTTAACAGCTTGCTGCGTTCTGTGAAATGCCTGCTCCATCAGACAAGGAACAGCTGTATGTGACTGTAAAAGCATGTCCTCTGCGGCGGGATTGAAGGAGAGTATAAGAGCTCGAAACTCAGGGTGTTCGACAATCCGGTGTGGTGGGTTTCTTCGAGCAATCCACTCGATAAGGAGCTTCCGGTATGCAGCTGGATTGATAACGCTCCTGAACGCTTGATTATACTGCTCCGCATCGCGCTCTCTCTTCTGCAAATCTTGCCTACTGAAGGCTGCTTGTAGGCTGTTGATAGCAGCCTTCTTGAAACTGTTCTCGTCGTCTTCTTTGACCTGAACTCCGTGAACAGTAGTCATATGATGCCTTGCGGCATTTGTTGACACTACTGAGAAGGAGCTACAGGTACGGCAATACCAGATTCTTCGTCCTTTGACTGTCCTTAACCTCTCGCCTTTCCTTAGATCTGGTGGACGAGAACAAGACCACGTCTTTTTGGCGCGTGCTCGGCGTTGTTTACCACGCTTCCTAGTGGACTCCGTAGGTTTGGTAGTCAACCCTTCTTCCGATGAGCTTGTAGAGGACAGTTCAATCAGCTTGGAAGTTTCAACTACGATAGAACTGTCTGCCATAACGAAAGTTTCAGCAACGGTTGTAGAAAACAGTAGGAAACGCGTGTAGAGCGAGAAATACACGTACATAACACGATCAGGACTAGTTGGAAAAGATCCCGAAGCTCCTCGGTGAACGCGGGAATTAGCTTGTTATAGGATAGATCACGCGAAGCGAGCCAATGGGAGCTTGAAACAGCAGCATTAACGTCAATTCCTGCCTCAGGTTCGGAGAATGATTGAAGGCCTACATAGTCGGTGCCGCTTTGCTCTTAAAACTCCGTGTCTAACCCCTCTACGGTGTTACATGTAGTGTATGTAAAGCTTTGTTCAGTTGTTCATTTTGTTCATAGATCTTTGTTCTGTTCTTGTTCATACATCGTGTTCAGTCTTATTCAGTCTTATTCATTTTATGAACAGGCATCGACCACCCTGGAGATGGCAGATCCGAGGGGACGTCTGAAAGCTCAGACGCGTCGTCCCCAAATGCATGCTGTGCACTACGCGTAAGGTACTTTTGCATCATTAGATTGGCGTGGTCGTGGCAAAGGTAACGCGTATAGAAGGGCCGGTAGTCAGTAGTGTTAGGCTGGAGTAAACAAGATGGGTTTCTAGTGTAAACATAACATACAGTCGCTTAACGAGGGATCTGTACTCTTTGGGAAGTTTGCCATGTTTGCACAACGCATATGGAGGTGAACTCATCCCTAATTAACGTCCTCGGCCTTATGCTAGACTTTGAGTAGTAATACACTCAGTCAGTCAGTCAGTCAGTCAGTCAGTTTTCACCTCTTCTATTGGCCTGACTGACTGACTTCAAGGCTATACCATTGACTGACTGACTGACTGCCAAGACTCGGTCGGTCAGTCAGTCATAGGATGGACTGACTGACTGTTGCGAACACTGCGTATTCCCAGGCAATTCATGCTTGACACATAGCTGTTTGAAGCGTTCAACTCGCTGCGGGGATGAACAGATAAATATGATGGCATTGTGTAGCTTGCCAAGCGGGCCGCGCTTCCTCCATAGCTGCATCTGTATGTCTTCAACTAGATTGTCTTGATTTGAGAGGTCTCCTTCAAGAGCATCTACATCGTTGCCGAAGAGGATTGCACGCGCAACAAGGTTGATAATATGGCCCGCACAGCGTATCCTCCTATGTTCGGGTTTGAAGTTGAACTCTACTGCAAGTGCGCTGATACAGGTGTCGTTATTCGAGGCGTTATCTGTGACAAACAGGCTTTCTAACCATACACCATACGATTAAACCATACACCATAAACCATACGCCATAAACCATGCAAGCTGGTATGGCGTATACTATATAGTTAAGAAAGCCTGCCTGCTTTAGATCTTTTGCGTCCTATTGTAGACACTTAATAGAGCTTAACTAGGCTCTCTAACTATATACCATACGCTATACCGGGTTGTATGGTTTATGGCGTATGGTTTATGGTGTATGGTTTAAGCGTATGGTGTATGGTTAGAAAGCCTGGTGACAAAGTAACCAAGCTTCTCTTGAATACCGAAGTGTGAGATAGTAGTCGCAACTGTCTCGGCAATGTTGCTTCCAGTATGGCTACCATGCTGCTGTGGGAGAGCAATAAGAAAGGTCTTGTAATGGCTGCCGTTCCAGAGGTGACAGTTGATGCCGCAGAACGCGTACATACTCCTTGAAGTCCAGAGATCAAAGGAGAGATGAATCTTGCTGTGAGAGTCCTGTAGCTGCTGAGTAACAAGGCCAGTGACACTGCTATAGGCTTGTTGAATCCAGTTACGAACTGTAGTATGATGAGGGAGCAATCCTCGCTTCTCTACCGTAGGATTGAGGTAGACTAGCATCTTCTGTAATGCTTTACTCTCCATGGACCTGAATGCCTTATTGTCCTCAACTACCCATGCAAGCACAAGTCCCTTGAATTCAGAAGCTATGAACTTGCTGCAGTACTCCTTGATGAAGTCTGATCTTTCTACGGTGTTGCTCTGTTGTCTCTTCTCATATGGATGCTGCTTAATAGCACCGTGTGGACCAGTGTTATGAGAGCCTTTAAGATGGCTGTGAACACCAGATAGCCCTTTTTCAATCTTATATATGCCGGCGCCCTTAAGGTGACACTTCCTACATAGCCAATGATGCTCTCTCTTCCTAATATGTAGTATACGCCATCCGTGCTTCCAGATATAGCTTCCCTTTTCTTCTAGCAAGTCTGTTGGTCCAAAGTGCTTGAGGCTTGGGATGTCCCGTTGTAATACTCTGAGTTGTTGACTGCTTGAGGTGCTTCTTCTTGTGCTGCGGTGCTTCGAAAGTCGTTTGTTCGCTGTAGATTCGTTGGGACTTCGAGTATAGAGGTTCTTGGTGCTGAGGAGAGGTCTTCGTTAACAGATTGAGTGTCTTGAACAGCTGTAATTGAAGCCTGCATTGCCATATTGAATGGTATGAAGGAGGGTTGAAAGAGGCGACGTGCTCGTGTTGAGGCGTGTTGTTTATGTTGTTGTCAGAGGTAATACGTTCTGCCGAGCCGGCAGGTAGGGCTAACCAATAGGAGGCTTCTATCTGCGGGGGAATCAGCACGAAGCGGGGGTATTGGGGGGGAGGTCATCACTCCATGGATATCTGACAGCTCATACGGGCGGCAAGCCTGTGCATAGCTTATATAGAATCAATCAATCAATCATGGATATCTGGATGGATTGACCCCCCTCAATCCATATCCATGGAGTCTTGGCGTGGATATCCGGATAGATGGATTAATCCATCCATCCATCCATTAGCAACACTGGGCAGCTCCATGTTGCCACGGACAGCCGAGAGGCTTTGCGGGCCGTACAGACGCCCTATGCGAAGTCGGGCCAGTACCTGGTACAAAGGGCTGCTGCGGCTATCAAGGACATCCAAAAGAACAAAAGCCAAGTACAGTTGACGTGAATTCCAGCCCACAGTGGCATCCCAGGCAACGAGGCAGCCAACTCTGCAGCGGAGAAGACGACTGAACCGCAGGCCCCGATCGGTACCACGTCAACAAGGCTGTGGACTCAGGTCTACCGGCAAGCCTTGGCCAAGATCAGACAAGATAGACTCGAGAGCTTCCAGCAAGAGAACGTATACGGCAAGTATATGAGACGATCCGGCACGTCCTTGTCTATTGTCCGAGATGGCAAGAGCAGCGACAATCACTCATGCGGCTCGTAGGGACGAGGTGGCTTGATATGTCATATATGCTGGGAGGCTGGAGCACGTGAGAGGACGCAAAAACCGAAGAGCCTCTGGATGGCCCAAGGGAACAGTGGAAGCCGAACATGGAGGTAGTACGCGCGGTCATCCGCTTTCTCCAGAGTACGGCACGGTTTATATCTGCCCGACAGGCGGAGGAAGCCACCTCTATAGCTACTCAGGTAGCGACTTGAGCAGTGATCGGAATGGTCTGGTATAAGTTGGTCTTGGTTTGGTCTAGACCGCCAAGACTTGGTATGGTTTAAGGATATCTCCAGACCGTGGTTTTACCGGTCTATCTGGTCTTACCGGTCTAGCTATAGATAGCTCGAGAGTGAGGCGGAAGGCGGCGGGTGGCTGAAACGTAGACTAATACAGTTAGTGTTATGCAGGAACCGTAGAGTTTTCGAATAGTCGGAGGCTACAATAGCCTGCTTGTATATCATCACTATGGAGTCACCACTCCTAGCCTCGCCGTCCTTAATGGCTGCACTATCAGCCTCAACGCCTCTCGAGACTCCTACGCCATCACCTGTCCCTACGCCATCGCCGGCTCCCTTCCAGTATCCTAAGCCTCCTGATGACTTCGTACAGGACCATACCAC
>NAJN01001428.1:0-11341 GCA_005059845.1 Cryomyces minteri
GAGACATGTCATTCCTTCTAGGAGGATGGAGCAGGCGGATAGACTGGAGGACGCGGAAGCCGGTGGACGGAGTAAAAGAGAAGTGGAAACCTGACATGGATGTTGTGAAGGCGACCATCCACTTTCTCAAGCAAACCACGAGGATGCAAGCGGCACCGCAAAGAAAGACGAGGCAGGACACAGAGGACGCGGCCGAGGACTCGGCAAACTAATCCACATTACAGAGCTCTTAGAGAGCGGCTACCCCTGGGCCGCTCTTGCGAATTGACTTGGGGATTTCGGGTGAGACGACGGAATAGGAGAGCTTGAGCGGAAGGTAGCGTGTAGGGACAGCTCATACGGGCGGCAAGCCTGTGCATAGCCTATATAGAATCAATCAATCAATCAATCAATCATCTGGGTTAGGCGCCCTGACGGACAGATTGATGATGACTCGTCAATCCGATGCGAATTGATAAGCCGATTGACTGTTGACTACACTGCACCCATCCATCCCTCCATCTCAACAGAATTAGTGTGTCTATTGAAGCCAACACGAGAAGCAGCGCACGGGGTTCTCCGTGCCATCAAATCTTTCCGGCAAGTATCTTGTCGACGATTTCCTGTGTTAGGTTCTAGAGGTCTCCCGCCATCTTCATGTCCCTTGCCTGGGCACTCGCATGCTTGATAGTCGCGTCGCTCGTCAGGTAAGCGGCCTTGTACTTTTGCAATTCGCGCCTGACCTGTGGACTCGATGCGGCGAAGAGAGCCGAGGTTGCGCCTCCCGTCAATGTTTTTCCAAAGCGCGTTATAAGGAGCTTGAAGACCAGGGGGGCGGAATCAATAGAGTTCTTGCTCTTTACCATTCCAGGGTGAGTGGATATCGTCACTATGTTGCTACCTTCGGCATCCAGGCGACGCTGGAGCTCAACTTTGAACAATTCATTGCATAGTTTTGTGAAAGAATATCTTTTCATCTGCGCCAAAAATCCGGTGGACTTATAACCGTGCCAAGGGATATTAAGCTCTTCGATGGTCTTTAGGCCCGCTAATTTCGGGGTTATACTGTGCGCAATGGAGCTCATCTAAAGTCCTATTTAACATTGCTAATAGCCCAGGAGTTCTGAGACATACAACAACAATCCTAACATCTGAATTGGGACTTGCTGCGGTGGCCTCAAGGATCGGCATGAGGTTCTAGACGAGCACAAAATGCCCAACGTGGCTACACAATATCATCAGCCCTTCCGTGTCTCTCTATAATGAGCCTCGCAAAGAGTACTCAATAGCCACGGACAGCTCAATACCGTGGTCAGATAGTACCCAATTAGTAGCTAAACGTGCTGCATTAAGTACTATGATGGTCTCGTAAGCTTCAATGCTTCCTAAGCTGCCCTTACCATCCTCTTACCTAGCATGTCGAGGTGACTCTCTTTCTTCATGAACTCTCTAGCAGACTCGACCACGTCTTTTGGTTCCGTGAGATCCAATGGGTGCTAAAAGATCAACTTCTTCTCTCTGACTTCTAGATGTTCAGTCTCGATCTTGCGGATTGCATCTTCTGCCTTCTCCGCTGAACGAGCGCCTAGATAGACTTTTGCGCCATGGATGGCCAGTTGCTCCACGATAGCAGAACCTATCCCCGCACTATGTGAGGGTCAAACGAATTGCCTAGTTAAAGACGCCTGTGGAGTATAGACTGACTTTCTGCCCGTAACTAATGCTATCTTGCCCGTTAGATCTAGAATATCTGTGACGGGATTCCAGCTTTCTCCGAACCACGGCATCCTCTAGTATGTTAGATGTAGCCTTGCTCGTTAATTATCGCTTAAGGCTTAGCACTGTTAATATAGCCTCTGTGACTTAGGCAAAAGGGATTTTTCCAACGTTGTAAAGGAATAGGATAAATTGTTCGCTACAATTAGATCGCAGATCTATAAAGGCTAGATGATGACTAATGAAAAACGACGGCACCTGCACAATATTTTCCAATCTTCCGGCGCCGCCGGCATTCCGGTCCTCACTTAAAAAGGGTGGCTTAGAGGCTTTCCTCGAGCAACGTCTAGTTGACCACATAGGCTCTATAGTATGAACACAGCTCTGTGCCTCACGATCCAATCATCTACCTATAGCTCGTAACATAGTACTTATTTGCTTTGATTATTACTATAGATAGTCTATTCTACTTAGCAATTACAAACTTACCGGCCTAACCAAATATTTGCTCGTACTCTAACTATATTACTAGAATACAAATGTGACCTATTGTTTGTAAGATCTAACCTAGTATGCGTTAGGTTACTCTTTAAAGACGGTTAGTAGGTCTTCTATGTCTAAGGCAGATCTAATGGTCTTGTAGATCTAGCTAAGTTAAGACTTACTTAGACCGCTCTAATTAGAGTTACTCCGCTTAGGTCTACCCGCGGTATTAGTTTCTAACATAAACGCAGACTATTAAGTAACTTTGCTAAAACATGTTAGGAGATAGTAGGGTAATAAAGGCTTACTTTACACCTTATTAGAGGGGAAAGAAACAAGCTTTTTAGCTATCTTCCCTAAAAACTCCGTTAGATAGCGTTTAATACAACCCTCTAGAAGTAGCACTAGTCTATACCTCTAAGAGGGAAAGCTATCCTTTCTACCTCGCTTAGCTAAGTCCTTTATAGACGCTTCTATTAACGCCCGCATATACATAGGATAAGAGCATTTATTACAATGCCCTTAAAAATGCCCTTATAGATGCCTATAAAGATTATTATAGGAGGCATTATAGGCGGTATGTTCGTAGCTACTTAAGCCCGCCGCCTTAACAAGATAACATCTATAACTGTTTTTAAAAGAGGGCCCTACATTAGCTACGCTAACTACGGAAAACCCTACGCTTTAAGTAGGGTTATTAAAGATAATACCGCGCTTGTTTTATAGATACCGTAAGCCCTTTAGAATTGCTTTAATATTAATATCTACATTAACACGGAAGTCCTAAGCATTAACCTATAAAGGTGCATTGTTAGTGTATGTATAGTAGGAGTAGATATAGTATATTAAGTTCTATACAACAAACTCATCTTATCTAAGGGCGCTAAATCCTTTTGTCTACTAATTAACGGAATTAATCTACCTAATGTGTTTACCTTATAGACTATTCTAGACTTTAAAAAGATTAAAACTTTTCTATCTAAGCACGGAGGTAGGTATACCGCGATTATAGAAGGTGGTTTTATCGGCCTTAAAGCGGCTAAAGCCCTACATTGCCTTAGCCTTAAGGTTACTATTATTAAATATACGTTACACACAATTCCGCCCGTTAACTCTAACATAGTAGAACCCCTTTATGCTAAGATTTAGCGTTACCGTGTGCATCTACTACTTAGTGTAAGTGCTAGGGACTTGTATAAGGTTCCCCTATAAGAACCCTTATACAAGACCTTAGGAACTAAAAGACTTACTTAGGTAAGCACGCTAAGCCTACATTTACTTAGTAGCTTAGCGCTACATAAGCTTTGTTCTTATATAGAAAAGAGACTTTTCTCCCTTCTCTTCCTTAGTTATTCCTTCTTGTATTTAGGAGCCTCTTTAGATTACAATAATTAAGAAGTTCCCGTAACATTATTCTTCTAAATTAATAGTATCTAGCCTAGACCTTTTCCTATTATTAACTATTAGAGCTAGCCCTACGATTAAGCGGATTATTACTATATTGTAACAATCTAGGTAGGAGCCCTAGACAAAGACCTCTAGCCTAAAGGGGGATGAGTTAAGGACCCTATGGATTTTGGCATAGGACTTAAGAGCACTCTAACATGGGCTTAGTGCTACCGGGGAGGCTTGCACCTTCTTAGAGCTTTCTAAGGATATTCGGGGGGGTGTTAACACGAGGCATAGGTTTGTCACCAATCAAGTTGATTAGACTCGAGAGTAAATATTGAATTGACCGATAACGGTCTACATAGTAGTCTATTATCGCGTGCTATATACTTGGCTAGTTTGTACTAAGTGATCGTTGGTCGTGGTGGTTGTTGCGTCTACTACGACCACATACTAGTCGTAGCTTAGCATTCGACCAGATGCATCACGTAATAATAATGTCCCGCACCTGCATCTAAACGAGTGGACGTCGTGTCTCCGTTCTTGCTGCGCCTAACATATATACTACAAGTGCTTTACTATCTTTTTAAGTAACATCTTAGTTACTAGTTAGGCTAGTAACTAGTGTAACGTTTTAAGGGGCGTCTCTATTACTAGAGATAGTCTAGACCTCTCCTAGTCCGCTACTAGAGAGTTATTAGTTAGAGGGATGTTTAAAGACGCTCCCTCCTATACATTAGACATCTTTTTATCCTATAGCGTAATATTTTTAGTACATAGTACACGTGCTACTTAAGTGGATTAGGATGTTATTATTACTAGTTAGCTATCTTCTTAAAAGAGTTTAGAGCTATTTAAATTGTAAAAGGTGTTATAAGATAGGAAACAAGTAATTAGTACAAGTATAGGGGGTAGCTAGTATTAAGACAAATAGCTAAGGAGTCTACGTATAGGAGAGCCTCTCTATAAAGGTATACTCTCTAGCTTTTTAGATAGTAGCTAGCTAAGGTTAGTCTAGCTATGCTCCGGCACTAGTCCGGCTATACTCCGGCTGCTTACCGCCTATTAGGTACGTAACATCTATAGGTATAGGATTTAATAGAATATAGAATAGGATGCAATTTAATAATAGCTCTTGCTAATAACTTTATATTACTATATAAGATAGAGAACAACTTAATGATAAACTTAGAAAGAAAGCATGTATTTGTATCTAGGTAAGAATTTGTTGTGTAGGTTGCAAGTTTTAAGTCGAGGTTTTGGTGTTCCTCCGCGATTAGCATGCGACTCTAAGCGAATTGCGCGCTAAAACCTCACTTTTGTATGGTAACTCGCGGATCCATGGGTATAGGTTCTCTGCAGTATCGCCAATTACGAGTGGCCTTCTTAGACAAGAGTGATGGACTCAGCCTGTGCATCATCGCCTAGACACAGCTCACCCTGCATTAGTCCAGGTATATGAGCAACCCCTACTACTTGGAATTTGCCTTTAGCTTTTTCTGCTGTTCGCATGATTAGGGGAGCTCTTAGCGTTAAGAGAAGTGCTGCAACGTCGTCGACTTGGATAGACTTGGATCCCGCTGCGAGCAGAAAGGAATTGTCGGACTGCACGACGAAAAGAGTCATCGTTTCAGCTGTTAAACCACAAATTTCTCGGTGCAGTCGCCATACGGTCTTGTTCTCTACGAGCGCACGTAGGATTCCACTTTCCGGGCTGACGAAATACTGCATAGGACAGCTTGTCTCACGAACGATGCGTGGTGAACTGTCCGCAGATGCTTCATCATCCGATGCGGACGCAAGAGTATCCATGAACCTTGGAATCTCATTCCGTGCGATCTTTAGGTCGTCTCTCAGAATGATGTCGACCCAGCTATGGAGATCGTGGTCGGTGTGGATACCCCGCAACGTTGGGATTGAGGCCAGAAGCTGACAGACCTTATCCATCGGGAAGAGAAAGAAATCTCTTACAACCAGCAACCATTGCCTTAAAGTGGCGACTTCGTTGCGCAGCTGTTTGAGACCTTGAACACTGGATATCCGGCTCTGAGTAGCATCACGGACCCGAGTAAGGTCTTCCAGGGAATCTGCACGGAAAACCACCTTCCCCATTCGTTTGCCAGATGCAGTCAGTTCACGGT
This sequence comes from Cryomyces minteri, assembly GCA_005059845.1. NCBI lineage: Eukaryota > Fungi > Ascomycota > Dothideomycetes > Cryomyces > Cryomyces minteri. The sequence continues at coordinate 5,709 of NAJN01001428.1, forward strand.
GGTCTTCGGAGAAGGTGCGAGATGAATCATTTATCTGCGGTATTCTCCCACCGCTGACTCTGGTAGTCGGAAACTGCAGACGCTTGTAACTCCTGCTCCAGTCTGGTACCCAAGAGGGTGCGTTAGACCCCCACGGTCCCGAGGCCTCTAAGAGGACATCAAGTGAATAGTGCCACTTGATGATCGAGCGAGTAAATCCTAAGTAGGCGTCTTCGAGACTGTGCTCCTCGGAATAGTTTGGCTGCGGCAACTCGACGCCTAGCGCCTGTAGTAGACCGTAAAGCGCGTACACCTTATCTTTCGGTTCCGTTGATTGTTGGTTTCGACTGCTGTTCAACACATCGACAAGTACGTCACGGAGCTTGTCGTCCCAATGATCGTTTCTCGGTGGCGGCGTCAGGAGCATGGTTGCCGCACAAAGCCACATCACCATTGATAGAGGGGTAGAGTTTAGGGGTCGAAGCCCTTGGTAGACCCGTGCCGCTATGGTAGCTGCGCCTACCGCAAGCTGCGTACGAGAGATTATCTGTCCGGACTCCTCCATGAAATCTAGGAAAGCGGTCCAATACCCAAAGAGTGCGGAGTCCTCAGCAACCCAATTTCGATGCTTCGACTCTCTAAACTCGGAGACCCTGGATAATTCAAGCCAAAAGGTGTAAATTGGATAGACTGAGTCGAAAACCACCGAAAAGTCACTCTTCTTGCGGGCACCTGCCTTCACGCGGGCAGCCATGATGCCCCAGAAAAGATTGTTCCATCGAATGGCTTTGCGACCGCATACCACAAGCGGCTCTTGAGCCATTACAACTTCTTGTACTGTCCACATACGGCTAAACCAGTCGCGTTTAAGGATATTCTCCATGTCTTCGTGTTTGTACTCAAGTGGTGGGGAGCTTAGGCACCACCTGCGCGCTTCTGCGTCAATAGGTTAAGCTTTCACTGTTTGAGCATCGGAAGCTCGTTAACTCACTAGCTTTAGCTACTCCAGAGACGATATGGAACAGCTTGACGATCTCTCGCGGATGCATGTTCTTTGGAAAATTGCCAACTCGAATACCGAGAAAAGGATACATGTCCATCGAAACATTTTGCAGCCAGTCGATTGCGCGATCCGAAATGGTATTATCTGAGGACACTCCCAACCAGATGTACACTCTTCTTGCCTTGCCGTAAATATCTCTCATTAGAGGAACCTGACCACTTTTCTCGTGATCGTCCTCCTGATTTATGCAGATCGAGTCAACCCATATTGTCCTAACGTTGAACTGATCACGGAGAAGACGGAGAGCATTGTAGCAGTTCTTTGTAAGCAAGAGCTCCTTGCCGTCGAGCAAGATGCATTCCGAAAACACCCGAGCTCCCCACGCGTAGGAGAGGGCGTCAAATGGCGCCGAATCGTCCAGTGAGATTTGCTCAAGGGAGCCTTGAAGCGCCGTCTTAATTCCCGATGTGAACGTCACAATCACCTAGCTGTAGCACGCGGACGAGACGAGATTGAAGGGGTGAATGTTTGTAGCCTCGAATGCTACTCGCCATAGCATTTCCTGTCCGTAATACAGTCCGTGATCGTATGGCCTTGCTGATCAAGTTTGAAACGCTGTTACGATGTAGAATTACTTTCGATGTTCTGTAGAAGCAAATAATTGTCCTTAGTATGCGGACGCGATAAGGGATAAACATCTACTAGCTCTAACATAGTAGTGCAAAGAGTTCGTGGCCGTCCTTGTGAGGAGAGGTCGGGCGAACCAAGGAAACTGGGCAAAAACATGAGCTCGACTCTTTTCCAGGGACGAAGAAGATCGCGCTATTCATAACTCTCGCAGGATGGTGGCATGATATAGATTGGGTGACACGTTATAATCACACCTGCATGTGAGAGTGAGGTATCAACCCTATTGTCTCATGATACCACCTGCGCTGATCTATATCCGCCTGGAGTCGAATCCGAGTTCGGCCGCGGGGCTCGCTCTTGTCCGATTGGTCTGCTTGCTAACGACGAATACGTTATTGAACAACCTCTAGGACAAGTCCATATATGCGTACACATGCAGCACAACGCGGCCATGACGCGCAAAATGCCTTTCTGGATGGGCTATCAACACGGCCCTGCCCGAACTTACTATGACCTTCAAGCGAGGCCAGACCTTCTCTCCTAGCATTGTTACTAGCTTACTCGCCAGTTGAACAGTATCAAAAGGGGACTCTGACCGTACGGATGCCGTTGCCGTGACAGCTTTTCATACAGTGCTGCAAGTCATTCGCGTTCTCATAATCCTCTAGAAAAGTAGCCACCGTCTAATACTGTATATACTGTTCCTAGATAATGTCTTCTACACCGCTACATATCTCACCCAACGCACCTGTAGCAAGAATGCATCTCTTGTCAGCCCTTGTGTTTTGTGGTCTGGCGTCGGCCATGCACTTCCCGCCGGCGTCTAAGAAAATCTTGCACAGACATTCGAAGAGTTAATCGGGCATCTCTATCACTTACAAAGAGAGTAGTGTCCTTCCTTACTTGTGCTCTCATGCCACTTTCACCTTCACCAGTCTTCATCTGCTACGTCAATCCAGACTAGTCGGTCGATAGAAACATGTTATCCGCCCCAAGAGTGTCTCTTTCAAGATACCTTGTGCGTTGTGTTTTACATCGGGTGCGTCTGCATGAGTCTCGGAATAGTGACATCTCTGGTGTCCCCTAGTGAAGCAGTAACAAAAACCCTACGACTAAGTTAACGCAGAGATTTATCACTTAGTAATCCAGAGCTCAACCTAACAAGTACAAGTTTATCTCTCATTTCAGGGTTCTCTGTGATGATTTTGTGGATCGTGGCAGCCTTCGGTTAACGCCTGCAGCCTGAACTTCGAGGCTCGCACGTGCCATTGTGAATAGAAGAGCTGATAACGCAGGTAGAGGATACCTCCGTGGCATTACATACCGCGCAGAGGTTCTAGGCAATCAACATGGCGCAAGAGACGCCCAAGAACAATTACTTGCCAGGCTACGACGCCGTCAGAATGGCGCACGGCCGAGAACAGCGCAGCGTATCTGATACCAACGCTCAAACAGAAGGCAGTCGGTACGCCGCAATGACCCCATAGCCGACTCAATCCACATTCGATCTTCTCAATAGCCATGCCTAAGCCGAATGACGCTGACGACCCCTATAAAGCAACCCCAAAGCTTACCCTCTTGGACATTGGCGCAGGTTCGGGGACCATCATCGCTTCCCTCGCCGGGTACATACCGGATGGTCATGTGACGGCCACCGATATCAGCGATCAAATCCTCACGCAAGCTGCGGAACACGCTAAGTCGGTAGGAGTGGATAACATCAGCTTCCAGCCTGCGAACGCTTACGACCTTCCTTTCTCCGACGACACCTTCGACGTGGTGCATGCGCGTCAGGTCCTTGTCCATCTCGAGTCGCCTCTCGGAGAGATAAAGGAGATGCTACGAGTTGTAAAGCCTGGTGGCATGATAGCGTTGCGAGAGTGCGACCTACGTATGTGGTCGATCTGGCCGGAGACTCCCGCTCTAATGGCTTTCCATAAGAGAGTGCTCATTGGTGTCCACGATCTGGGCGTAGGCAGTATTGACGCTGGTGCCAAGCTAGTCTCGTGGGCTATTGAAGCCGGTGTACGGATAGAGCAGATGACCGCGACGTGGGGAACCGGGTGTTATAGTACACCTGCTGAGCGTCAAGTCTGGGAATGCACAATGGCAGAGCGAACGGTGAACAGTAGTATGGGTAGGAAAGCAGTACGAGCTGGCCTCATCGCGTAAATCGAGCTAAGAGAGATGGCGGACGCATGGAACCAGTGGGTCGCTGCCGAGGACGGCTGATTTGGCTGCATGCATGGCGAGTTGCTCGTCAACAAATAGCAGAGCCGGAGGATGGCATCCAGACAAGAGCGTAAGAAATCCGTGAGACTATGTTATACATATATCCTCCACATGTCTTGGTCATACGTGTCACTACTTCCTTCTCCAAACGCTTAACATATCCGTTCCCTTTCCAGCCACATGCGACCGTTCAGGCTTGACACGTAGAACTTGAGTGAAGCGGCCGCTGTGATCGAGGCGCTGCGGATCTCGAGACTCTTGTGAGGTGGTATCATCGATAATTCCTGACCCTCCGTTGGCTAACACGTCCCAGTACACATAGCCACTAACGCCCCAGGGAGGTCCGGCAATCGCGGGATCTTTGTACAAGGGGAACTCAAGACAGACAAGAAGCCCACCAGGGTAGAGTACATCAGAGATACGCGCACCCCAACCTTTTCGCATAGTTGGCGGCAGTGCGCAGAAGAACTGCATGTCTAAGCGTTAGAAGATCGTCTGCCATAGTAGATATGACGGCTCACCGTATAATCATACACCAAGTCAAACTGTATTGGTGCAGCCCGGCCTGCCCATTCGTTGTCGAAGAAATCCGCTTTAAAGAATCGACCGTCCCCTCGGCCTTGCTGATACACTGATACTTTTTTGTCGTTCTGATTCGAGAAATACGTTGCGCTTGGGTTTTTGAATTCAGAAGACGTGTACTCTTGGGCCGCAGCAACTGCCGCAGATGATATCTCTAGTCCATACGCATCGAACCCATGTAGTGCCAGTAGGACAACACCATAGCCTCTTCCACATCCCTAATGTCATCGCTCGCTCGTTAGCTCTGCTACGCTTGGCAACTGTAGATCGTTGAGTGCATCTTACCGGTACCAATGCTGTTTTCCGCCGGCCATCTGCAGCGATTGGATCGAACATATCCCGACGTTGCTCTATGAGATCCACTAAGGATGGCGAAGGACAGCCTCTGTCCCAGAGATCGCTGTCTCCTTGATCCCATAGCTGTGACCACGCGGACACATGCGACTCGTTGGGTCTAAGGTATTTCAGCCATTACCTGTTCCTATAGAGGGGCATGATACAAGACAGAACGTACACATTTTCAAATGTCTTTACAAGCTTTCCAGGCACGCTCGAACTCATAGCCTTGGAGGTTGTCATTTCTACTAGTTGTGTGCGGATCCGGAGCTCAACCGTTGTAGCCGGTAGTAGAGGGAGGGAAGGGGTGACAGATGAAAACTTCTCGATACATCGACCGTACTTAGCTAGAAAGGACCCCGTTTGCTAAGCATGGAGGATGGGAACCCCGCTTACGGTTAGGATATTGCCTGTCTTATAGATCAGTGACTAGCCCTTTTTGTGTACTACAACATGCATTAAGCACACCTTTTATAAGTCTCACATTAAATTTGATTTAGTGTGATGAATATAATATAGAACTAATCTCTATCTAGGTAAAAAATTATATTTTAATGTTATTTATGTTCTTGTAATAACATGCTTTTATTCATATAATACTAATGTACGAAATGATATATGTGAGGGGTGTTGTGAGACAGGCAACGAGCAATAGGCACGAGTATAGGGGGCAGCTAGTATTGAGACAAATAGCTAAGGAGTCTACGTATAGGGGAGCCTTCCTCTAAAGGTGTACTCCCTAGCCTTTCGGCCGGTAGCTAGCCGAGGCTGCTCCGGCCGCGCTCCGGCACTGGTCCGGCCATGCTCCGCCTGTCAGGTACGTGACAATATAATAGAGTCTATATTTTCTAATGATCTATAGTATTTAAGT
>NAJN01000143.1:0-34455 GCA_005059845.1 Cryomyces minteri
CGATGCTAGCATCCTTGAGCCCGTCTTTGACGGCCTTCTGCCAAAAGCATTCCTGCGCCTGGGCTAGTAGTAGGTGCTCCAGACTCTCCAATGTCATCTCATCCATATCTTCCGGTGGTGTACTGCGCATTTCGGGTACAATTTCGGTTTTGAGATGAGAGATGACGCCCGCGGAAAGACAAAAATAGTTGGAGGCTGCCTTTAAGCCTTCGGAGGTGCTTCGATTGGAGGAGAATGCTAGCTGAGAGTACATCGCCGCGAGGTTGTACAGGATGTTTGCGAGCTCGAAGCGGAGGTTGTTTTGCGACATTGGCCGGGCAGTGTTGTAGCCTAGAGCTGGATACCAAGTAAAGTCTGCTCCTATCTTGGACGTATCAGCCGGGTGTTTGTATCAAGAAATGACGAGGTGCATGCGTACATCTATGGGGAATTTCCCTCCCATCCACACCAGCTGCGCAGCGTATGCCTGGATCTTGCGTATGCCTGTGACATGGGGCTCGACGGCGAGGATTGCAGCGCTCCGAAGCTGGTCGATAAGCTCCAGGTCTCGCGCGAACATGTCCGGGTGTTGGTCATATTTGGTGGAGATGTATTGTTTTATGGCAGCTGAGAGGGAGACAGGATGTGTCTTGCGGAAGGGGAGGACGAGGATGTTGCTGGCCATGGCTATGAGAGTGCCTTGTGAAGGCAGGGCAGCAGGACTGTCACGAAGCCATGGAGTTCAGAGGTTGGGGAGAAGAAGAGAAAAGTTCACGCTGTGTTTGGCGACTGTGACGTTGGAGAAGCTTCAGCACATGGATGATGATGGCGGGGCAGAATTCCAACAGCAGGGACAACACCACCTCAGCGCCCCAGCAGGCTTCACAATATTATCGAGGGAATGTCCCCAATGAACACCCACTGTACACGGCACTGAACAATGTCTTCTTGGAGTCTGCGTTACGTGAGACTAGAGGAGTGCTGTCGAGACACGGATCGTATACCAACAAGCTCTTCCCATTAGCCTCACGCAAGCAAAGCCACCTCTCCCGAGCGTCGCCTTACCTATTAATAACACAAACAAAGCACGCCATCTTCGTCGCAGCCATCCGCTCTCATAGACAAACCGACTGCTCACTCAGACCACCACGACCACCGCTTCCACAACCGCCCGCAACAAAAGCCCTGTGCCTGCTCACCGGCCGTGCCACATACACTCCGCGACCGCGACCAGTCCCTCGTGAGCACTCGACACACCCTCGCAGCTCGAAGCCAAAGAAACCGACTCCCCATCCCCCCGGCAACCGCAACAATGGCCGACCACAACTACAAGTTCGACATCACCATGACCTGCGGCGGCTGCTCCGGCGCCGTCGAGCGCGTGTTGAAGAAACTAGACGGTACACCCCATCCTCCCCTTCCCCGAACCTCTCTCGTCCCCCGCGCTCCTCCTCCTCCTTCCCACCTTCACCCCTTGCCCTCCTGCCCCTCGCCGCTCCCCTTCCTACCGTATATGTACTCATGTGTGCACAGGCGTCAAATCCTACGACGTCAGCCTCGACACGCAGAGCGCCAACATCGTCGCGGCCGAGACCTTGGACTACGCGACCGTGCTCGAGAAGATCAAGAAGACGGGGAAGAAGGTCAACAAGGGCGAGGCGGACGGCGTCGTCATGGCTGTTTAGAGCCAGCCCTTCTCTCTAATGCATGATTTGTTGGGCGGGGCGGCGCGGGGGAAATTACCGGTGTAGAGGGGATCAGGTGTGCGTTACGGGGAAAGGGTTGTGCGGGGGCACGGAGAAGAGAGGGTGGTGGAGTGGAGTTCTGGGTGTTGGTTTGCTTAGGGGACGACATGGTCTGGTAATGCGGATCGCGGACGTGGTTTGGTAATATTAGGATTCCTCCGAGGAGTCAAAGACAACAAAGCTGCACGGCGCGAGTCGCTTCTGCAAACCGGCACGCAAACCAGCCTAGAGCGCTCAGGCCTGGCCACATGGCTCGATCAAAGCTTTGCATACACGGGAATTGCTTGTACCCAGAATGCTTCGTTCACTTTGGTCTCTCCCAGAAACTGTCGTACGCCAAACTTTCGATTCCGATCGAACCGACCGAATCTAGAACCTCGACTCGATCTTCTTCTCCGTCTCGCCCAGCGCCCAATCGCTGCGGTGTTTCTGACTCCTGACCCTGTCGACCTGCTCCCTCGTGAAGCCCTTGGCGACGACCGCGGGATTGTAGCCGAGCCCGTTCCGCTTGCCCACCTCCTCGCTCGCAACCTTGACGTTGCTCTTGCCGTCCGCGCGCTTGTACACCGTCACGACGACGGCGCCGCCCAGGCCGAGGTTGTGCTGCAGCGCGGCGGCCGTGTCGGGCGTCAGGCGGTTGTTGGCCCAGCCGCGCAGGTGCCAGACCAGCTCGGCGCACTGCGCGACGCCCGACGCGCCGAGCGGGTGGCCCTTTGAGGTGAGGCCGCCGGACGGGTTGACGACAACGCGCCCGCCGTAGGTGATGTCGCCGCGCCGCACCATCTCGTGCGCCGTGCCGATCTTGCCGCTCAGCCCGAGCGCGTCGAGCACGATCATCTCGTTGGCGCTGAAGCAGTCGTGCACTTCGCACACTTTGATGTCGGCCGGCGTGAGCGACGCTTCGGCGAGGGCGGTGCGCGCCGCGCGCTGCGTCATCTCGAAGCCCATGAGGTCGATTGAGGAGCGCGAGAAGAGCGAGGGCGCGTCGGTCGCGAGACACTGGCCGGCAATGAGGATGGCTTGCTCTTTGATCTTGGGGTTGGGGTGGGCGTCAAGGAAGGCCTGGGAGACGAGGATGGCGGCCGCACCACCGTCGGAGGTCGGGCAGCATTGCAGTTTCGTCAACGGCTCGTGGATCGTCGGGCTGTCCATGATCTGCTGCAACGTGTACTCCTGCTGGAATTGGGAGTATGGATTCCGCTTGCTGTGCTCGTGGTTGACGCGGGCAATCTCCGCGAAGTCCTCTTTCTTAGCGCCGTACCGCTCCATGTACTCTCTCCCAGCGTTGCCGAACATCTGGGCTGCGCTCGGGGCGTTGGTGATGCCGCGCGTGTCTCTCATCATGCTGGCACTCGTGCCGATGGGGTTTTCGCGATCGTTGAAGGTCTGCAACGAGCCCGGGAACATCTTCTCGAAACCCACGACCATGACGCAGTCCGCCATGCCGCCACCGATCATCTGCCTGCCAAGTGCTAGGCCGGTAGATCCTGTGGAGCAGTTGTTGTTGACGTTGTAGATCGGGATCTGCGTCATGCCGAATTGGTAGAAGACGCGCTGGCCGCAGGTGCTGTCACCGTAGCAGTAGCATGCTACACCTTGGTCGACATCGTCGTAGGTGATTTGTGCGTCGAGGAGGGCTTTGATGCCGGCTTCGAAGCCGAGCTCGGTGTAATCAACCTTTCCACGAGGCTTGATGAACTTCGTCATCCCCACACCTGGCTTGGTCAGCTACATTTTAAGAGACCGTAGTAGGAGCTCGTGGTGCGTACCCAACACGTAGACTGGCGCTGCTGGTTTCTTGACCATGATTGCGGTGCTTGTTGTAGTGCTGTTGCAGGTCTGGGTATAGGTATGAGTCCGGGGAATTCAAGTGATTTGTCGATTATGAATCTGCTACTGCCACCGGGTGAAAAGAGACAGAACGAGAGAGAGAGACAGATTTGACTGTTAACTTGTCCTTTGAGAAGGTAGTCCTTGTTGCTCTGAAAGTTTGCGAGGGGCGATTATTGGAGACAGCGTGTGAGCGTGGGGTAGACGCGGCTAAGGATTTGCGGAGATCGAAATCCATGGAGCCGAGGCTGAGTTGAGACCGTCAAACATCGAACATGGAAAGAGACACATTCACCTCTAGACTCAACAGAAGACTTGAGGGAGGAAGAAGTAGATACATTGTTATGGACACATCATCACACCGAGGAGGTCATTGTGACAATGCCCATGTTCCGTACGTTACTATGATTGCAACCCAACATTCCGTACCGTGGCAGAGTGTACCCGTTCTCTCTACAGGAACCTCTTCATAGAACGGGAATCTCCGAAGTCACGTGGTGCAGCAACATTTACAGCTCATCCTTTCCCTCTGCTTGCACCTGCACGTCGGATTCCACGATCAGACTCCACCTCCGGAAGAAGCGCATCACAATCGGCGTAGCATTGAAGAACGTCGGTCCGTATCGCTGATCGTCGTTGCTCAGCTTCGTCGTGGTCGGCCAGCCATGCCCAAAGTCCTTGATCCAATAATGCTGCACTGCATCCTGCACACCCTCACAGCTCAGATAGTATTCTTCCACATCCTCGCCATATGACTTCTTCGCAGTTCCCTCAGCATCGTCACTGCAGAACCTCTGCACGTATTCTAGTGGGTTGTAGGTTGGCCCATCGGGCGTGTTGTCGCCATCGTAGTGGATGACAGGGTCCTTGGAGCCGTGGAACTCGAGGAACGGGGTGGGAACGCGGTCGGCTTGGCAGTCGCCAAAGAGGGGCTCGTTGAGGGCTTCATCCTTGTAGTAGGCCCCTGACGAGGCTGCGAAAGCTGCGATGCGATGGGCGAGGGCGTCGTTGCAGGCGAGTAGGCCGACCAGGCCGCCGCCGTTCGAGAAGCCGGTCGCATAGATTCGGCTCCGGTCGATGCAATAGCGGGATTCGATGTGGTCTAGAAGATCAGCTGTGAATCCGATGTCGTTGACTTTGCGGAGGGGAGGCGCTGTGGGATCGCCAGTCCATTGTGACTGTGATATACTACGTATCAGCTCAAAAGTGTCCGTCAATGCATGTAGGAAACTTATTAGCAAAACGGACCTTAACTCCCTGCGGATATATAACAACAGCATCCTTGTTGAAGTGTGGGTTTGACAATTGAGTATGTTCCTCGATCTCAGAAGCAGGCTGTCCCTTGCCATGGAAGCAGAGGATTAGCGGCGCCGGTTCGCCCACGGCGTAGGAAGCTGGAACGTGGAGTAGATAGTGACGTTGCCCACCGCCAGCTTCGCTCTCCAACGTGAAGTTCTGAGAGGGACCGCCGGGCACAATGTTGGTTCTCAGAGTACTACGGCAGCCCCCGGAGGGCAGTTGATCAGAGCTGGCTTGCACGAGATGTGTGGAAAAAAGGAAAACAGTGGCTGCCGCCGGGCAACAGTTGGAGATCCTCATCCTGGTTCAAGAGTGTGTACAGGAGGATGTTGCGTTCCCTGCATCGTGTCGTTGAGCGTGAGGTTGTTGTAGAGTGCGGACTCGAAATTTGAGACGCGCGAAACGCGATCAAATGTGACGTCACATCCACTTTATATCTCACGTCTCTCCGGTCGATACAATATCATTCGCTCGTGGTTAGAATGGACTGCGACCTTGTCGTTAGAATATCGGCATTGAGCATGCCTCATTCAACATGGGAGGCATACATGTCGTCGTACTTACCACCTTGAAAGAATCACAGAGTGTAGCGAGGGGTGATGGAAGTACCAGCCAGAATTGTTGCATACCGGATCGTGCCCGAGCTAACGGCAAGTGCACCATCTCAACAACAATAATGGGAAACTTGGTAGGTCGCTTATGCATCTTCAAGAGACGAACGTAGGACAAGTACGTAGTTTAGATTCTGAGTCGTGTTTACAGGCCGAAAACTCTGGCCTGAAATTTCATACGACGCTGTTGAAGGTATCGTAGAAACTGGCGCTACAGTTCCCCCAAGCATTTCTTCCCCGTTTAGCTTCTACCCGCTCTCCCATGCAACAGGCATTGAATCTGCGTACGAGATTGACGTAAAGGAAACCACGGGATATCGAACTGGAAATGTGACAGACTCCGTCGATGCTGATGCTAAATCCCAACTTTTCCTGAAGCCCAATATGCTGCCCAAACTCCGTGGAGATATGAAGGTAAGAAACGCTTGAACGCAGGAGGAACGACAGACATTGTGCCGTATACGAATCGAATGCGGTTGACGTAATGTACTAAGTGGTGCTGAAGTGGTGTTCGTGCGATCGTATGTTCTCATGACAGTGTCCGAAGTCGGCGGTCTGAACGGTTCTGAAGGATGCCAGTTGAGTAGGCCAGAAGCTGAGAATGTGCTTTCGTTCACATCCTGGCTGCCTGCATCAATGCCTGCCTCTCCCTCTCCTGTGCGAAGACCTTTCGGCTCATCTCGAGCACAGCTTCGAATCCTTCTCTTCCCTTGATGGCGTTCTGTCGGAACCTGTCGACCGTAAACTCCTCGATGCTGTTCTTGACTTTCTGCCATCCGCCACAGAACGCGATGATCTTGGCGTGTTGGTGGAACTCTGTTCTTGCATTTGGAGCTCCTGAGGAAGGGCGGTAAACTACCGTTTCGCGGACGGACAACAGATCCGCATAAGTCATGTTCTGCGAGCACATCGTGACCTTCTTCGCCGCAGGATCTACGTAAGACGTTTCGTAGACATAGGATCTGTCCTCGCCGCCGAGGAAGGCCATTAGCCATTTGGGGGCCGATTGTTGACATGTTATCAGACGTTCTGTTCGTAGCTGTGTCTCCTATCAGCAGTTTTCCGCGACTCAACATCTCAGGAGACCCACTATGCCAGTTGCTGGGTCCACGTTCCGTTGCAGGGTGTCGACGGCGATCACATGTGTTGTCTGCTTGTTCCAAGGGCAGTATTTACGCCAGTTGCCTGTCGATACCTCTTCCCACGTGTAGTCAAACTCGTAGGTTGATTCGAAGAACTTCATAGTGTGTAGTAGTTGTGTAGGAGGTGTGATGGAAGGGTTTGTTTCGTGAGTCTAAAGACGCGCCGGGAGTTTTCCTATGGGTGGTCGTGCAAATGCGGTTTGATGTCGATGTGGACTCGAGTAGCTGCAAAGAGACCGACTCGTAAGTGATAAAGAGGAACACCTGAAGAGGTCGTGGGGAAGTGAAGCGGTGGTTGTTAATGGCCACAGGGAATCGCTCAAAATTCGAGAAAGTAGCCCGTTCTCGGCGCGGCGGCGCACACGAGCAGAAACAAGCCGGAAGAATAGCGGCGAAAATCGGGCTTCTTCGGAACGCCAGGCCGGAGCCATCTCCTCCAGCGCTCTAGACTGCACCACGTCAACGTCGATCCTGGCACAGGAGCTACCTCGATGTCGTCGAGAAGAGCAGCAGGAGCAAAGTACCAGAGGTGACACGCTTGCTCCAGCGAAGCTTCGCTTCAGTATGGAGAAGCATCTCAGACCTCTGAGGCCGACAGCGGGGAAAGCCACCAAGAAACTCAAACCGACCCTTTTACCCGTCGCAGCTTGTTGTCAACGTCTTGCAGACCATTGAAGTCGAACTCGCGGCCCGTCAGCCGTCAGCGATGTTGCCAGCGCAAGGCTGCGCAGTAACGTTACGTCGTCCGTCAAATCCCTGGATCGTGGAGTAGGTGCTTTGCGTAGTCTCGCATTCGGAACCTGCATTTGATATACGTCCCATTGGCTCCGTGACTTGTAAGTCTTCCAACTCTGATGCTGAAGACTAACACATTGGTTGATGTATCGTTATCATGTTGTGGGGGCTCTCATGCTTCCGTGACTCTCACAAGCTGCGAGTGCGTACGGTTGTGCTAAGCACTTCCGAACAGAGAAGCTCATTCTAGTCCGCTCAGCTCGTTGACTATCCGCGGATTCGGCTTTCACAGTTCTCTTCCCGTGCCACTTCTTCTCTCTCCAGCCCCGACCACTACTACTGCAATCTCATTGTCCCGTTTTCTTCGCCAGCGAGACCCTCCCCCAGAATTGCCGCCATCATACCAATCGCGCTCGTCATGCCCCCACCAACCGAAACTCTTCACTATGGCGTTGCTCCCTCGTGTGCTTGATCGGTCTAAGTAACGATGAGAGACGTTGTTGAGCTGGTGCAGCAAGGAGAGTGGTGCGATGGCGGTCGACAAGAAGAGTAACGCTGAGATTGTACATCCTCCGGGAGATTGCCAACGCCCAACTCAGGCTTCGTCATCTTCGAAATTGAGACAAAAGCCCCGAATAGGGCACCATTGAGGAGCACCCAACTCGGGTCCTGAAGTGTCCAAGTCTTTGCCTTCCTGGCGGTTATTGGTGTCACTGTCAAGATTCATCGTTCGTTCCTCTCACTTCACATCAGTCCTCCACTAGTGGCTCGACCGACGGCTCTTTGTCTTTGTTTTGTGCGCAGGAGCAACATTGTCCGTGCCAATGCACTTTGTACTGTTCTCTTTCATCTTCCCTTTGTGCTTAGCCTTTTGTCAATAGGATTCATCAGATCGTGAGCTATCGAGCTAACAATCTGTCGTTCTTTTCTCTTTGATCTCGACAGGATTCAACATAACGTGAGCCTTCGAGCATCACAACTGCCAGTATATAAGTACACGAGGTGGTCCACATCAAACCGCCCATCACTGCTCCATTCTGAAAGCCAGTCTCGTCACAGTATCAGTATTGTCTTCTGGAGAGTACAAGCCCAGCAGATACTCTATCTGTCTCGCTAGACGACTACACATACTACTGACACAAGTCCGTTACACCACTCGAGAACCTCACAGCTCATCATGGACCACAACGCAGGTCTCCCTGATAGCCGCACTTTCGACATGTCGAGCGCAGAGGAACTAGTCGTAGAGTTCCCTGGTCTTGGCCAGATTGTGACCAAGGAGCACAACAGCGTCGAGCCTGCAGAGCGCGGAGAGATCACTAAACCATCCGAGCCAACCGAACCATCGGAGCCATACGAGCAACACAAGCCAATCGAGCCAGCCAGCTCGTCCAAGTCCTTCGAGCGCCCCCACCCGGCAGCAAACAACATAACCTCGAGCGTCCTCCCCATCTCCCAGATAGTACCGAGCGCTCTTCAGGCTCGCAAGACAGTCGAGACCGCTTCCCCAGCCCGCGAGACCGTGCGGAACGTTTCTCGGGCGCCAACGAAGGCATGGAGCATTCCCTGGGCTCCCAAGACCGCCACCACCACCACTGCCGGCGCCCGAGCCGCCGGGACGAGCGAGCTCAAGCCCGCAGAAACGCCCACGACGGCTTGGACCGCGCGCCAAGCGGCCACAACCGCCCTGCCCGGCGGCCACACCGCACCGGCCCACAAATCCGCCCTCGCTCTCCCCGCCTCGCCTACCGCGATTGCCAAACCCTGGGCCCCCTTCCCCACCTACCCCGTCCTGCTCCCCGACCCAGACATCGCCCTCGGCGGCATGACGCGGCCGGCTGCGAAAGGGTGGTGGGCCCCAGGTTGTGTGGAGGCGGGCAGAGCGGCGAGGGAGATGGGCGGGTGGCCGGAGGATGGGGTGTTGAGGAACCTGTGAGTTGGCGGGAGTGTACGATGGAGGGGGACAATAGTATCCGTGTGTGTGTGTGTGCGTGTGTGGGGGGTGAGAGAGCAAGGCAAGGTAAGTCAAGGCAAGGCAAGGCACGGCGGAGTAAGGTAAGTTAAGGTAAGGTAAGTCGATGAGAATGTTGTGAGAGAGCGGATGGTGACGTGAATGAGCGCTCAAAAACGCCTTCGCAATGGCAGATCCCAAGGATCCAACAGCTCAAGTTCGATCTGCAAGCTGGGTGGGGTTTCTCTTCAACGTAGATGAGGCAAGTATTTGGCAGTCGTAGACCGAGAGATGGACGCTCTGGCGCTTCTCTCACACAACAACACGAAAGCCGAAGGCGCAGAAGCCCTTGCGCAAGACTACTGCAATGACTTGCGGTTTTGTACTTGAGTGCGAAGAGGGAAGAGGTGGGCGGATGTGCGTATCGCTGGGATGTGTCACTACTCGGCGGTAAGTAGGGAAGAGTAATCTAGAGATATGTGTAAGATGACTGTGATGTTCAAGTCGTCACGTTCGAGAGGTTATACAGTCATGACGATTTATGCCTCTCCCACGTCTATTCAGCCAAGACACGTATCGATCTTGAGCAGTGAGAGTGTGGCTCGACGGATAAATCATAAATCACAAACAGGCACGCAAGTGAAACGTTACGATACTGATTGCAAATCAACTTCGTTACTCAATGCCATACTCGCTAAAGTAGGCTCAATGACACGCCCTCGACAGAGTCCTCCAACGTTGACTCGTCTACGCACAGGAACAAACGTCGTCCACACATGCTAACAATACGCCATATACGCCGATCGTTGAGATCGTTCCCTGCCACCCTCGCCCCCATTGGCACAATTCTATGCTGTTGAAAACACTTTTCTTGGCAGATTCATGACGATGGGAACAGTCGCTGTTGAAAATTTGGGGGGTATCGTGACAGTTGTTGAAAGGATACTCGAAGAAACTTCTCTCTAATGCGCAGCTGTTGATGTGCTGCTTTCGACCTTAGGTCGACTTGGCGTACTTCTCACGGTAGTAGATGGCCGCGTTGACCATGTTCGTAAGAGCGGCCTTGGTCTCCTTCCACTGGCGCGTCTTGAGACCGCAATCTGGGTTGATCCAGAGCTGATCGGGCTTGAGGTACCTGGAAGGCTGTTAGTATGTTGTTGCTGCGGTCGGTAGTTGAGTCAACTTACTGAAGCATCTCGTCAACACGATCCTTGATCTCCTGCTCGCTTGGCACACGCGGCGAGTGGATGTCGTAGACACCTGGTCCAATGTGTCTGGGGTAAGCCTCATCGATGAACACCTTCAACAGCTTGGCGTCGCTCTTGCTGTTCTCGATGGACAACACGTCGGCATCCAAAGCAGCGATGGCATGGAAGAAGTCCTGGAACTCGCTGTAGCAGAAGTGGGAGTGGATCTGGGTGGAATCCTTGACACCTGCTGTAGATAGCTTGAAGCTGTCGACGGCCCAGGAGAGGTAGTTCTCCCTTTCACGTCCAGAACGGAGCGGGAGACCCTCACGCAGGGCGGGCTCATCGACCTGGATCACGTAAATGCCAGCGGCCTCAAGGTCCACGACTTCGTCACGGAGGGCGAGGGCAAGCTGCTGAGCTTGCTCCGACTGGTGAATGTCATCACGAGGAAACGACCACCGCAGGCAGGTGATCGGACCCGTAAGCATACCCTTCATGGGCTTCTTGGAGATCGACGCAGCGTACTTCGACTCCTTAACGGTCATCGCCTTTGGACGGGAGATGTCACCGACAATGATTGGGGGACGGACGCAGCGCGAGCCGTAGGATTGAACCCAACCGTGGGTGGTGAAGGCGTAACCCTCAAGGCGCTCACCAAAGTACTGCACCATGTCGTTTCGCTCGGGCTCACCGTGAACGTAAACATCGAGGTTGAGTTCGTCTTGGATTTTGACCACCTCCTGGATCTCCTTCTCAATGAACTTCTCGTACTCCTCAGCGGTGATCTCGCCCTTGGTGAACTTGTTTCTCGAGATACGGATCTCCTTTGTCTGAGGGAAGGAGCCAATAGTGGTAGTGGGGAACATGGGCAGTTTGAGGTGCTGCTTCTGCTGAGCATATCTCTCCGGGAAGGGTGACTTGCGGTTGTGCATCTCGTCTGTCACTTTGGACTGGCGGTCCTTGACCTCAGCGTTGTTGGTACGCTCCGACTCTGCACGAGCTTTCATGGACTTGGCATTGGCCTCGTAGTGTTCGCGAACAGATGCCGGTCCCTCAGTGACAGCCTTGGCGATAACAGCGACTTCAGAGGCCTTCTGGCATGCGAAAGAGAACCAGTCCTTCACCTCCTCGGGCAGCTGCTTCTCGCTGTCCAAGGTGTGGGGTGTGTGAAGGAGTGAGCTGGAGGTAGACACAATCACTCTGTCCTTGCCAAGCTTCTGGATAGCAGTCTCGACCAACTCTGTGGCCTTCTTGAAGTTGGTCTTCCAGATGTTCCGTCCGTCGACAACACCGCAGGACAGAACTTGCTTGGATCCGAGTTGCTCGATGACGCTCTCAAGTTGCTCAGGGTTACGGACGAGATCGATGTGGAGAGCGTAGATGTTCTGGAATGCATCCTTGACAACGTCGAAGTTGTGGACAATGTCTCCGAAGTAAGTGGCGACAACGATCTGCGGAGCTTTGCTGCCAAGCTTAGAGAGCTTCTCGTACGCAGGCTTGAATGCATCCTTGACCTTCTTCGGAAGGTCGAAGACGAGGACAGGCTCGTCGATTTGTACAGTTTCAGCACCGGCCTTCTTCAGCTGCTCCAACAACTGCTCGTACACTGGGAGGAGCTTCTCGAGGAGCGAGATCGGGTCAACGCTCTGACCGCGATCAGCCTTACCGAGGGCAAGGAAAGAGACCGGTCCGAGGAGGACAGGGCGTGTCGTGATACCGGCGTCCTTTGCTTCTAGGAACTCCCTGACGGGCTTGGGGTCGGAGGAGAGGGTGAATGTCTGGTTGTCCTGGAGGGTAGGCTTGACATAGTGGTAGTTGGAGTCGAACCATTTGACCATTTCCTAGAATGGTTAGTCCAGCCCTGTGGTTCTGTATGCTGCATTGTAACCTACCAAACTAGGAACGTCAACGCCGTCCTTCTGGTGGCCACGACCCATGGCGAAGTACTCGTCAATTGGATCGAGCTTGTGCTGTGAGTATCTCTCTGGGATGGCCTGCGTTATACCGTCAGCCGCCACATTCACAAGAAAGACGTATGCTGCTGTCGACTGACGTTGAACATCTGGATGTGGTCCAAAACGTGGTCGTAGAAGGCGAAGTCATTGCTGGGGATGATGTCTACGCCGGCATCCTTCTGGATCTTCCAGTGTTCCTGACGGAGTCTCTTGCCCTCAGCGAGCAAGTCGTCTCTTGAGAGCTTTCCGCCCCAGTATGCCTCGTTTGCCTTCTTCAGGTCACGGAGTCTTCCCATGCGGGGGAAACCCAGGACGGAGGATTGGACCATGTCTGCGGTTCTGTGGGAGGTCGTGAAGGAGTGTAGGGAACGGTGGTCGAGACGTCTCCAAAACTTGAAGCTTGAGAGATGTGTGGAGAGAATGGCGGGAGGAAGATTTTTGTTTTGTAGTGGGGCAGACTTTCTCTTGGTGGAAGCGAGGATCGAAGGAAGTCAAAGCGTCACGCAATCCTCATCGTTGGTGCCATGGGATTCCCTTCGGTTGTCAGCAGCGTGTCTACCTGTAAATTACAATACCTGTAGGTTGTCAGCAGCGTGTCCACCTGTATACAATACCTATACTCTATACTACACATGGGGAGTCGACGCAAACACAACCGTCTTCAGCGCACACGTACGGAGGCATGCCATTGTGTTTCACGACGTTGGATAGGAGGAGCTCCACCTCCACAGTCAAACCGACCGTTCTGACCAAACGGGATACGGTACTTTGTCGTATACAACGATCCAGGAGTATGTGTGAAGCAACGCGATGAGGCTCAAGCTTTGGAGCTTCATTCCCATCGACATCACTTGCTACTCCCATCAGTATCGTCGGCCATGCGTATGCTTCTGACTTCTTTGGCCCTATGATGAATGGATCCGAACAGTTCGTTGTGCCGGTGTCCACATTGGCGGAGGAACACGCTACGCTGCTGGCGACTGGCACTCAGTTACCTGCTGCCTCCATGTTGCGTTAACCTAACTCGCCTATAGGTGTGCGTCTCTCTCATCAGGTTGTACTAGCTAGGCTGAGCGTGCATAGAGCGTAGGATCGTCCCTCCTTGGATATCTCACGCATGAGATGTGAATCTCTTTGCAAGATGAACCTCCACATCATACAGAGGGGACGTTGTGCCATAAGAAATCCAATAAAATGCATGTGTAGGTAGAACGCTCCCGTGTGGGAAGCTACCTGCCGCCCAGTCGCTGTTCAGGGCAGGTAAGAAGTCGTTCATAAGCTACAGCATGGCGACTTCTCAAACTCTATCGTGTGGGCGATGCAGCTTTCCCTCTTCTGTTGTTTACCATCTGCTATGTCGCACTTCTCCTCTTCCATCCGTTCGCAACACTTTTATCCGAGATTCCTGGTTATACTGGTATGGTATCGCCACGCGTTTTTGGCCGCATTGCTGTCTCAGTTGCGAGATCTGCTTCAAGAAGTCTATTATGCCTTCAGCGCTGTGCTGCACACTGCCAGAAAGATCTAACTCTCCGAGTCTGCCCAATGCAAGGATTATCGCGTCACCACAACCTATACAGAGCAGTGAACTCCAAGCCAAAGACTCTGTGTTGACACTTCCAGCTTCATCCTCAGAAGACTTGCAGTCTTTGCATCGAATCTTTGCCAATGCTTCGTTCCCCCAACATGATGCTGAAGCGGCTGCAACTTCTGGCTCGGACTGTAAACCTGAGAATGTAAAGAGGTTGATCAATGAACGTGTGAGGAGATCACCAAGCTTCACAGTTCACCTTCGTCGAAGGCTGTCTCGGAGATCTGCGAAATCCAGCAAGAGTCTGAGTAAGGACAGCAAAAGAGCCAGCAAGCACGACGTATCAGCATCCAGTGAAGAGGAAGAACGACAGGTCAAACAGCGCCTGGAGGAAGAACTACTGAGCGACAAGGCGGTTGAGGACGGCGGCTACGACGCCGATGCCCATTCCCTCGCGGTCACAGAAGCTATCAAACTTGACTCGTTGAAGCCTTGGGGTGCTCCCAGGAACTCGGCACTGAGAGTCGAGAATGACAGCCGTCAATCACTTAAAAATAGCTACGATTGGCTAGGACCGATGTTGGATGGGTGAGCCATCCTTCATTCATCGTCCGCATTGTGTGCTCACGGGTTCTCAGACAGCGCCGTGGTAGCAGCGCAGATCGCAACCCTTCTAGCAATCTCAGCATCAATGCCGAGGCTGATACCACGGGATTACTATCATTAATGTCAAAACTTCCTGACGGTATATTGAGTCGTTCCTCAAGCATACCGTGTCTGGTGGGAGTGGCGCCCGTATTGAAGTGCGTTCGTCGATCACATTCGGACTCATCGATCTGCACGCCTTCAGTAGCGTTGTCGCTGCCTCCGTCGACAGCCACCATCGACAATGTCGCCAACACGTTTACAAGCCTCTCGAGAGATGACGCCAGGCGTAGCTCTGATATTGGTGCAGCGACGCGGGATTACAGTCCACTCAGCTCAGGACACCCGCGGTATCCAAACAATGTTCAAAATGCCGTCGAGGCACCGAGACCCGCTCAAAATGCTCTCCTAGACGGGTTGGACTATACCCCAGCGGTGCAGATTGAGTGTCTGAGGAAAAGTCTGAAGCTGAAAGATGCGACAGACCTTGAACGCGAAGTCATGATGCAGGCCCATCAATACGGAAAAGAAGTTGACACCGCTCCGGATGAGTCTGCCAGACCAGGAACTGCACAGTCATACGTCAAGGCCTCCACTGCTTCAGTCCATCTTTACAACATGCGCATATCTCAACATCTGCGATCGATGTCTCAGTTGTCCGTTAACTCCTCGTCCCGCACTCCTACAAAATCGAGAAATTTCGAGCATCAAAGGGGTCCATCAACTTCGAGCGTCATGTCTCGACCATTTCAGAGGTTTCGCCACCACCGTCAAGCGTCGAGCTGTGGATTTGCAAGCGCCACGGTTCCAACATCTTGGGGCAATGTTGTCAGGAGCGACCAGGCATCTTCGGTGTATTCAACTTATCCGAATAGCACAGCGAGTACTCCGAGTGTATCTCTTCCTCACCTGCCGTTGAACGAGAATAACGTCTATCGAGTTCCAGATACCTACGACATCGAGCCGTCAACTGTCCCAGAAATCCAACTCGGTGGTAGTGTCCCGGCAAGCTCAGGCAAGGAAGTGGTTGACCTGGCTACTCATCCAAACGCCGCCGCACTCCAATCGTCTGCCACTGTCCTTCCGCGTTCGGAGCTTGACAGTAGATTTGAAACGAAAATCTCCATGAAAACTGCGTTCGTTCCGAGCAATGCGAGTTCTGTCAGTCTTGGCAAGACAAGCCGTTTCAAAGAGGAGTTGACGCCATCTCCACCGAAGAAGCACACCAGGAAGCGCAAGTCTACTTTCAAATTCCTGCGCCCAAGCAAGAGCAAGGGAAAGTTCGTCATTGCCAGTGCCCCACAAACTCCTGAGAGGAACCATCTGAGCAATCAAATGGACGGACCCGCTGATGATCGCGGCAGTGGGTTGTTAGCCGTCTCTGATGGACATCGTCGACCATCACTGGTTGAATACGAAAGACGGCTTTCTAACAGTAGAGACGATCGCAGGAGACTCTCCACGGTTGACTCACAGGCACTGTTACCGACACTGAACAATACTCGCACACCGTCTCTTAGTCAACAAGCAGGTGCGAGACCCTCATTGGAGCAGTATAGGAGGCATTCCTCCGTCTCTGCTCGTCGCCACCCTGGTGACGCATCCGCGGTTTGGGAGAAGGCTTTGCGAGCCCACCAGAACGAAAAAGCTAGTATGTTTCTCTCCCCTGAGAAGCGAAGCACATCGAATGTTTCCAGTGCGCCCCAATTCTCTCTAAGCTTCGGTGAAAGCAGTGGAGGCGGGCCAAGCTTGCAGTCAAGGAGAAACGTAGACCATGATCATTTAGGCCCGCTTGATCCAATCGGCCCTCTGGAGAATTCTGCAAGGAGCCGAAGCCATTCAATGCACCAGCCCGATGATCCTTTGCTATCACCCTACGACGATGGTAACGGTATGTGCTCCCAAAGACCCACCAGTATGAGCGCTGGCACAGTCTTGGTAAAAGAACGTCAAAGCTCGATCAGTTCTCTCCAAGCCTGGTCTCGCTACCCCAGTCACACACGCGAGCAACGTACTGGCAGCGCTGGTGCTGGGGACGACGTCACGACACGAGACTTTGCTCTACTCTTTCCCGACGATTTGCAAGGAGGCTCGAGCAGCGATAGCACACCTGTCAACACTCAAAAGCGCAAGTCAAAGAGCGGTCTCAAACTGCCACGCAGTACAACCTTCGGGCGCAACATATTCAAGTACTATGCAGGCCTGTTCAAAAGTCAGAGTCAAGATTTTCGCCGCCACGGGATGGGACATCGAAGCAGTATCGCTACTGGCGGCGTCCTAGAGTATCCGGAGCTGGAGTTGTTGCCGCCGGTGCTGCCATCGACTATACTAACCTCAAAGCTAAATTCGTCGAGTGAGCCGGATTTGGGAAAGCTGAGCGACGGCATGGTCGCAGTGCCGTCACTGTTCAGGAGAGGAATAAGCTCAACGGACGGCTCGTCAGATGCTACTGCCATCAACGCTACCACTGAAAGGACTAAAACGGCAGATGTCGCCGTACCCACTGAACAACATAGGGATACTGAGTCAGAGGCAGATAAGCTGAGGGCAGCCGATCATATCATCCAGCTCGGTGGCTTAGACAAGCGAGTATCTACAGCCGCAGACCAAACACAAAACGCTCGAATATGGTCTCAGCTCTACCAATCCTGCGTTCAGCTACCCCAAGGTACCGAAGACCTCGCCTCAGAAGAGGTTCTAACGCCCGACACATTGCTTCTTCCACCACGTCTTCCAGTGTTGGAGGCCTCGCAGAGCTTGCCGTCGACTTTGCATAAGAGAAGCGGTCCGCAAAAGACCTCGAATGACATACGCCTGAGGAGTGCGAGTGTCTTATCTGTTCAGTCAGTAGCGGGAAGCCTGAGGGCTAGCACACTCGATCTGTACAATCTGTTGAAAGAGGCAGAGACGAAAGAGAGGGAGAAGCTTATTAGTGGTACTGGACAGATCCCAGATGTGGGACTGAGTGTTCAAGAACGTTCAAGGTGAAACCGAGACCTCAAAACGAGGCCGAGATTAAGTTGTGCTTGCGAGCGGACATGAAGGTTTATTGCATCAGGCTACAGGAGCGCTCACCACAACAACGATGAGATTCTTTCACTTGGAAGACTGCACGGGATAAGTCTTACTAGTAGCTTGCTGGGCGTCATCCATATTCATCCTGTTGTATCAACGTTCGGAGACAGGCCCGTTTCCGAGCGCAGCGAAGGCTATAAGTCAGAGGGCATATAGCCCAGTCTTCAGTCGACCACCTTTCCCCGGTCAATTCTCCAGGAACGACATGTCAGACGGCAGAAATGCATTTTACAACTCTTGACTCGAATTTTGTGAAATGTTGTGCTCGTGTAAAATTAACCCCTCTGCACGCATGACGATGCTCCATAGGCCCCTCTGCAACAACCTCCGGCGTGCCCAAACAACAACCACCACAGCAACAATGAGCTCCACTTCCACTGACATGACAACACGACTCACTCGAACTCGCTCTCTGCTCCCAACTCTCGCCTCCGCTCTCCAGTCCTTCCAATCCTCATCCAGCAAATTTCAGATCGTCCGCACCATCAACCCCAGCTCCACCAGCTCCCCGCCGCCCGGCAATCCCAAAACCCTCTACATCCTCGACTCCTCCTTCAATCCGCCTAGCATCGCGCACCTGACCCTTGCCACCTCCGCCCTTACCTCCGTGTCCTCGCAGCACCATGCCCGGCCCCACAGACTGCTGCTGCTTTTCAGCACGCACAACGCCGACAAAGCGCCCTCGGCGGCGTCGTTCCCGCAACGGCTGGCCCTAATGACGCTCCTCGCCGAGGACCTGCTTTCCGCGCTCCAATCTCCGTCATCCTCCGCACCTGCGCCCGAAGACGCCGACGCCCTCGCCGTCGACGTTGGCCTCACAACCGCGCCCTACTACACCGACAAGAGCGCCGCCATCGCTGCCAGCGATGTCTACCCCTCCCACCCCGTACACATCCACCTCGTCGGCTTCGACACACTGACACGCTTCTTCAACGCAAAATACTACCCAGACTTCGACCCGCCGCTGAGTGCGGTGGCACCGTTCTTCGACGCCGGGCACCGGCTGCGAGTGACGCTGCGGCCGGACGACGAGTTCGGCAGCGCGGCGCAGCAGCGTGAGTATTTGGCGAAGATTGCGAGAGGGGAGAGGGAGGGGGAGGGCGCGCGGAGGGAGTGGACTGAGCTGATTGAGATGGTGGACGCGGATGAGAGTGTGGGTGTTAGCTCGACGCGGGTGAGGAGGGCGGCGAAGAAGGAGGATTGGGAAGAGGTGAGCAGGCTGTGTACAAGAGGTGTCGCGGAGTGGGTCAAGGAGGAGAAGTTGTATGAAGGTGATGATAGGGGTAGCAAGATGGCTTAGGAAAGGGTGTTGTTTGGCATTCGTAGAGTCACGGAGGTGGTATATATGGAGCCGGGGCTAGAGTGCTCATCATTGGAATGGAGCCTTGAGTTGAGCACAAAGATTCTGCCTCGATTTCATCGTATCTTGATGCTTGTTGTATAGCAATGGTGTACATAGTATTCAAGATGAATAGGCCGCTGTACCCAACGGTGACATAACAACGTAGAACCTACTCCAAAGGTCTTGTACGGTGACCAATGCTGCATAGCGGGAGACCGGAACGCTCGTATCCCTCGCCCAGTATGGATACTATCTTGAGGCTCGTACGAATAACAATCTCAGCCTTGTTGTGAGTCGATTTGCAGCTTTCAATGAGACAGACATGGACATGACATTGATGAACCATAAGTGCAATAGCACAAGCTCGAGCTCCAGAGGTAGGGCCATCAGATTCGTCTACCCGGGAGCGTGGTAGTCGTTGTTGTTTTTGAGACTTCGACAACAGATATTTCGATGTCATCTGAAGTCGAAGTCCAGGTCCAGGTCGAGGTCGAGGATGATTGGTCGATTGCCGCTGCTCGGCTGGACGACGGCTCTACCGCTCCACCTCCAACTCCGTCCTCCAATAACGACTATCTTGCCTGAGGTCGTACTCTAATCCATCGAGCTCTGTCTGAAGTCCTAACTCAATCGTCTGCCACCTGTCAACATGGCATCCGCTGGTCCCATGAAGCACTCGCTGCAGTCCGCCTCAGGACGAGCGGCTCAATACAAGGTGATCCCACCTCGCTCTCACCACGCCGCAGCAGTTCACTGACCAGCCCAGAAATACACCGTCCAACCTACCGGCTTCTGGGCGCGCATCAACAGATCTCTCGCCGTCGACCCAAAGCGCTCAACCGGCATCCCCATGAACCCGCAATACCGTAACCCTCCCCCAGCCGCCAACGACCCCATGCTGTACGACGACCCCGTCACAGTGCCCGCGGCCGATTTGGCAGAGAATCCGTACTGGAAACGCGACACGCGACGTAGGTATCCGCGATTGAGCATTATGCGCCAGCCGGACGTGGTGGGCTTGCTGAGCGTGGGCAGCGCGGCGGCGCCGAAGGACGAGGTGTTACAGATTGGAGAGGCGGGCGCAAAGCAGCTGGTGGCGGTGAAGGAGGAGGGCGAGAAGGGCTTGTCGGCGTTCTTTCAGAAGGATAAGAAGGCGGCGGTCGGCGTGCTGGCACCGGGTGGCCTGCCGGTGTTCCCAACTCCGTTGGGCACGATGCAGATGGGGAAGAAGTATGAGATGCTGGAGGAGCAGTCTTATGGCACGGAGTAAGTGATTTGTTGATCATTTTGCTAGAATGCTACTGACGATATTCCTAGGTATCCTTGCAGAACTTTCCAATAGGTGGATGTGTGTTGCATTCGACTTGTTTGTATCAATTCCACTGAGCATTAGAACACCTTGGCAATTCTTATCACGATGACATGCACAAGCAGACGACCCCAAGAAACCAACTCATGTCATTTGTAGACCCAAATATGTCACCAAAAAACCCTGATTTTCATCTGGAGGGTGCCCTTGAAAACGATGGAGTCAATCAGCTCAAGTCAGTGCAATTCCTGCTAATCTTATTGCTTACGGCTTACAGAAAAACACTTTCCAACCAAAGTTCAGATCTGTAGCCTGGAAGAGTTTGGGCAATGGACTGAAGTTGACTCAAGTTTCTCCGCACCA
This sequence comes from Cryomyces minteri, assembly GCA_005059845.1. Taxonomy (NCBI): domain Eukaryota; kingdom Fungi; phylum Ascomycota; class Dothideomycetes; genus Cryomyces; species Cryomyces minteri. The sequence continues at coordinate 20,703 of NAJN01000143.1, forward strand.
TGCAATGTAGTTTTCACGCCTTTGCCATCCCTACACGCGTCTACGATGGCAGCGTCGCAGTTTCTAAGGTACAGACAGAACAGCTCGAAACGTGTAGAGACGTCCGACGCTGCATCTGGCAGATCAGTAGACTCTGAACTCCTCTTTAAACGTGTACTTGTAATCTCTGTTGCCATTGCCATACCTACCGCTGTCAAGTCTCCGTCTCGTCGCAAAATCGTAGATGCGTTTGTCACGGGAACACCCATTCAAGGTAGACGGGCGCCAGGACTCTCAACCATCCCAATTCTTCACTACTCCCCGTCAATCCTCGCACTCATGGCTCTCATAGAGCTGGACAACGACGAAAACTCGGGAGAACTGCCGTCACCTTATGAGATTATCTTTAGCTGCTCCGTATGCCAGGACACGATCGTCGATGTCTACAAGAATGCGGAGAGTAGCAACACCATCCACGACGGAAGAAATCCCGATGAGCGCGAAGTCACCAGACTATGGCTCACGGACTGCGCGCATCTCACTTGCGGAAAGCATTTGGAAGGTGGAGGTAAGGTCACCGCCCGCGCCTCTCGCGACAGGCGCGATGCTGGAGAAAGCGGCGCTTCGACCACGGACAGATATCGCACAGCGCCTCGCATCTCCCAGCATCGAGCGCATCTCGACGCCGCTATCACATCATGGCCACTGCTGACCTCATTCTCAGGGGCTCCGTTCCACCCAAAGGATGAGCCGCCACGCGCGCCGTGTCCCCTGTGTAGCGCAGAAAAGAATGACCGAAGTCTCAAGAGCTTGTACGGAATTCGAGGATGTTGGGAGGGTGCCTACGACCCTATGATACCCAAGGCATGGTTCGACACACCGCCAATCAAGCTCGATGGATCCCAACCCGGCATGGATGCTCTGCGGGTATGGATGCGCCCTGAAAGAGTTGCCCTGACTGCGTGGCTAAAGTTGCTCAGTTTCACTACCTCTCCCTTGTCCGATTCGGGACCATGACTCTTCGAAAACTCCAGAAAGCACAGCGAGCGAAGGATGAGATGGAACACCAAGCGGCTACGGATGCGTCACGTTGTAGACATCTTGAGGCCGAGATCCGCGATATGGAGTCAAGGATCAAAGACTTGGAGAAGAACGAGTCGGAGCTTAAGAGTTGGAAGGCGAGAGAACCTGCGATCAAGCATTACCTGGGCGTGGTTGAGCTTATGGCAAAGTGTGTACATTGTTCTCATTTGCAGGTTGTGGCAAGGCTGAACAGCTATAGGGACATCGATCGTATGAAGCAACAACTGACGTACCTGGGATATGCCGTTCCGAAGACCAGCTATGGGTTCAAGCCACCTACCGAGGGTGTAACAGCAGGCGGTCAAGGTCGAGCCGCACCCACACATCACCGTGGAGATACGGCGGTGGACATCAAAGCGTCAAAGCAATACAAGCCAAACAACCCAAGCCCTTGTGTACTTGGGAGAAGCAGGCCGCAGGATGGCTCTTCGTCTATTCGTACGCTGTCCGGTGCTGCTGACCGTCGAAATCTCGCTGATCGTGGAGCCATTATAGACCGGACTTCATCAGCTTCATCGGGGAGGAAGAGGAAGGCAACAGAGTACATGGAGCTTGAGGAGGTTCAACCGCCGGTCAGAGGCGAAAGCAGAAATCTCATGCCACCACCCGCACTACCACAGGCTCGAGCCTCAACGCATATGTCGAGACGACCAGTTGTGGAGAGCATGACGCGTGAAGCTCCCACCATGACTGCGCACGAGAGCAAGCATTTCCGATCAGAAGACCAAGGTAAACGAGCTTTCCAGCTATTTGAAGACGACCAAGTGCACTTGGACGGGCCTCTCCCATCTTCTACGTCTGGTCGCAGTCATCACTCGCGGAACGTCGGCTCTCAGCACCGCCCACCAACAAAGAGTGGTGACTTTGCCTTCGAAGATCCTGCTCCGATACGTCGTGAGGACTACCTCGGACAACAGCGATATCCTGTCCAGTACGCTGCACGGTCGCCCAGCCGTCCCGCCTTGTTGCTTTCCGAACGCGAGGACAGACACGATGACTACGACCAGCCCTACGAGTGCGAAAATGCGCACCACCTACACATGCCACGCGATACGCCATACGAGAATTATCGTGTTGTAGAGCAGGGACCGGACGACGTGGTCCTTCAAGCATCTCGGGCATCACGGAATAGGCAGCCGGCACGACCTTACTCTCGAACGGAACGTCAGCAACCTTACGACTACTCCGTGGGTGGGTATTCTTCGAACCCGCGTGTGCCGTCCAGGCCAGAGCGCAACGCCTTTGCCGCCCCTGCCACCCCTTCGCCGCAGAAGATGAGCCAGCTCCGCATCTCGCAGCTCGAATCCGTCACCAGCCCCTTCTTCCGAAGCGGCGGCCCGACTCGGCGGGCAATGCCCACCTCCCAGCAGGCCGGGAGAAGATCCGCGGACCGGCGCGGCGACGCCGAAGCCCTGGCCCGAAGCTGCAGGTTCGCTCCCGCCCGCCACGGCTGGGACGAGCCGCGCAGCCTCAACGGCCTGTCCTTCATCTCCGACCCGCACGCCTCCGCGTCCCACGAACCGCTCTGCCGCGCCCGCCCGCCCACAGCAACGACGGACTGCAAGCCGCGCTTCCTCGTGCAGCCCACGCCCCGCAACGCCCAAGGCCTCTACCAGCGCCCGCACGGGCCCGAGCCGCTCCACCGCCAGACCCGCGCGACCACCTACTCGCGCCAGTCGCGGCACGCCCTGCCGCTTCCCTCGACGGACCCGTCGCTGCCTTCGTCCTCCCGGCCGCCGCTGTCGGCAAGAGCCTCCACGAGGGACGACGCGCTGGCGACGGTCAAGGGGCCGCGGAGTGGGCCGGCCAGAGCGACGCTGCTGGGACGTGGCTACGGCGGAGGTGCAGCGCTGCAGGAGAGTGTGCACAGGGGAGGGGACTATGGTGGTGGTGTTGGATCGTTGTTTGAGATGGGAGGGAGGAGGAGCGTGAGACGGTGATGCCATGGACGTCTGGGTCCGTTGGCTCGTCGCCTTCACTCTCTCTCTCGGTGCCGCCTTCTTCGCTCAGGTCTACTTGCTCGCGCGTTCGGTATGCCCCAGAGCGTGGTGCGTATGTACTCCTATAGTCACGCTAGGCCCCCCCCCCCCCCCCCCCTTCCAACGAAACAACGTGCCGTGTCACGATACCACCCACGCCAAAAGCACCCCGTTGGCCACGCACACGACGACGAAGACGCCGAACACGGCCGCCCAGTGCAGGCGGGCGAGGCGGTCCTTGCGCGTCAGGAAGGTGGCCGCGCCGGCGAAGGCGAACAGCAGGCTGGCGACGGCGCCGAAGACGATGCCGGCGTCGACCTGCGTGGCCTGCCGGTGGCGGCCGGTGGCGGCGAGCTGGAAGCAGACGGCCAGCACGACGACGGCGGCGACCAAGGAGGTCGTGTAGGCCTGGAGCTTGGTCCTCTCGCGCGCGTGTTGGGCGGCCGAGAGCGGGACGGCGAGGTCGTGGTGCGGCGACGGTGGCGATCGCAGCAAGGAGAGCAAGGGTCTGCCGTGTTTCCGCGACGGCGAGGCGCGCCGGCCAATCGTGCCGTAGGACCGCTTCCGCGTCGCCACGGCCGGCATGTCGTCCTCGCTGGAGGAAGAGTCGTCTGCGGCCTCGCTGTCTGGAAGCGAGCTCTTGTGCGAGAGCAGGGGCTGTCGTTGTCTAGATGGGGAAGGATCGCGCGTGAAGTAGTTGCCGAGCCTGCGGAAGATCCTCGATAGCGGAGTCTCGGCGTCGGGGTCTATGTACAAGATGTATGCGTCGTTCTCGTTCTCCGACTCCTCGGGATCATCGTACTCGTTCCAATATCTCTGTTGAACGGGAGCCGAGCTGTCAGTCTGAAGCGACGACGGGTGTTGCTTGTAAGATCTTCGTCGCTTCTTGCGGAATGCACTCAGTGGCGGTGATTCTAGCTGCGCGGGTATCGAAGGTACGGATGTCGTCGCACTGTTGAGAGCTGTACTGCTGCCGGTGTCCGGCCCATCAGTGACTGACGTCGCAGATGTGGACGTGAACAACGGTGTAGTGGACTGGGATGTGGAGCCCATGTTGGATGAGCTGCGTCGTGTTCTCCGAGGCGCTTCGGGGAGTTTACGAATGTCTTTCGAAAGCGTAGGGAGCTACGTCGTGGTCAGTATTGTCTCGCTCCTGCAGCGTCGATTACGACTTACCCAGAACGGCGCTGGCATCTGCTTGGGCTGGCAGCAGGTCCATACTGCATGGCTTTCTAGAGAAAACCCGCGGACACGTTCGGTCTGGGTCCGTTAGACAGTCTGGTAGAAGCTCTGGAAGTTGAAAAACTTACAAGGTGACTACGGTCGAGAACTTTGATGAGCTCCCCTGCATGTTCGCCTTCTTGCCGAACCTCAAGAACGACGTGGGGAAAGTCTACCGCTCCTTGCCGCCGACTGGCACTGGCCCGGTCTTCCAAAGCTCCTCGCATGACAACATTCTTATCCAGCGTCGCCCATGAGCCATGGACAGAATCGTTCCCGAGTGCAACGAAGCGAGCACGATCGTATTTGATACTCACAAGTGGCTGTACCTCGGGATGAGTGGACAACCACCTTCGGACGCGGTCAATCTGTTCGACGTCGCTGTCACTCCTCACCGCATTGCTTGCATCCATAGTCTCAGAAGATGTTCGCGGAGGAAACGGTCGTTCAACGTCGAGGAAGGCGTGCAGATGTTTGTCCTTCATCCTGGCTGCGTAACAACTCTCCACAGCAATATTACCGTCTTTTGGCACTTCCTGCACGTATACTACCACCTCGCCTCCAGCAGTCCACCTTGCGCTTCCGGTGGCTTTCTCAGGAACAGTACCAGCGGCGTCTTCTTTGTCGCTAATGGTGATTGCGCTTTGCTCTTTGGCGAAACGGGTAAGATCGTCGAGTATAAGCACACCGGTATCGCCGCCAGTATCTGAGTTGAGGGCACTTCCTCGTCTTGGAGTTAGACTGCCTCGTGATGGTGTATCGTATGGCGAAGCCGAAGGCGTACCATGCGCATGGTGCTTATAGAGACGCGTGTGCTGTAACAGGATGACCTGCAACTCGACCAGGTTGTCGGGATGCACCCAATACACTGCCTTTTTGCCAGCTGGACCGAGGGGTAACGTTGCTAAAGCCGTGTCGAAATCGACTTCAGAGCCTGTCTCGATCGCATTACAGATCTCGGAAACAACCGCGCACGTGTCTAGGTTTCGCGTGTATGGCGCAGTAGTTTGTGTGAGATCCTTCTCGGATCCTCGTGCCTGTGCCCTTACACCTGCTTGGAATGGCGCTCTCACGGCTTGCAATACCTCGGTCCATTGGTCAAAGAGCAGACCTAGATCTGCCTTCAAAAAGTTCCCTGGCTGGTCTTCAATCTGCTCCTTGAACCGGCTCTCGAGCGTTTCCGATCCTGTCCACTTTTTGTATTTCTTCAATAGTTTGCGGAACGCTATCCGCTGAGCGCCTAAGAAGCGCGACAATGATTGTATCTCATCGCCAGCCCTACAGTAGACACGATGATCAGCTTGTGGTCTTCCGAGAAGCGAGATGCGTCGTACTTCACAGCCTCTGACTCGATCCTTCCGTAGCGCTCTAGCCTCCTTGCATGTATCCGCTGTCCTGCGCGCCGTTCTCGCAGACTCAGCTCGTGAACCTGCTTGCTCAGATGGCCTAACCCGTCAACTTGACATGTTCGTGGTATAGCCAGTGCCAAGCTTACTCAATCTCCTCTGTATCTCTCCAGTCTTGCTCTTCACAAAGAGATCGATGCGCTGGTGCTGATCCGCGAATATATCGAACAGATTGTTCTCGAACTCCCTCGCAGAAGAGTCGCCTTGTCCCGGAATGGAAAGCGCCTTCCCTGTGCCTGGTGTTGTGTGTTCCTTGATCAATTGCTTGATGTCATCGTAGTCGACGTTGTCTGTGGTACGGCAACATCATCAGCGCCGGCAAGCATTGAGAGACAGCAGAAGGCCACGGAACGTACAATGCCCCCATTCAGGTATTGACCTCTGTCGCAGCGTCTCTCCGTACTTCATAGTCTGGTGGCTGTTCTCCCAATGCGGTGGGGCTGGATTGCCGCTCCAAGTTGAGGTTGTGCAGAAACCCAGCGACGGACGACCGCACCGCGATACGTGGCTTCAAGCACTCTTTGTTCGGCCAATTGAGTCCCAGGCCAAGCACTCGTCGAATGGCGGTTGACGTGCAGGAGACTTGTCGGTGCGCAGGCCTCGAAGATCGGCGACGGAACCGTTGAACTTTGGTGGCGCAGGACCGAAACAGCAATGAATCACGCGACAGCAGAGAGGCTGGTCGATGGAGAGACGTGGAAGTTGGGCGAAGGTGATGCAGAGGAAAGGAAGGAGTGCAATGGCGACTGGCGCTCGATGTATCATGTACGAAGCGATGAGTTAGAAGGAGCAGACGAAGCGGGGGAATTCACTTGGCCATGGGCAGACAACTTGAAGCTACGTGCATGTAACATCGTCTAACATCGTTACTGGTACTGGAACTTCTTCGGTCGTCGCCTTGCCCTGACCACGGAGCCGTTGATCGTCGACAGACACTCGCCTGATCGGAGGCAAGCCCTCCACTTCCGACTGGCCAGACGCGTCGATGGCGGCTGCCACAGAGCCAGGTTCAGGTGTCTGTCTCCGAGCAAAGGACACGCAAAAGCCTGCTTCAGTTCGCCGGACAGCAAGGCGAGAACAGTCGGGCACTTGAGACTCAGCAACCTTGTCTGGAGTAACGCGCATCACACTGGCAGCAGGCTGTTCCCAGACTCGGTGCGCCCTACAATCACGGAGGCCGAGGCGGACACAGACTGGCGCTTTGGTTCGACGACACGCGTACGCTACCAACATGACACTGATGGTGAACAGGGAGGGCGCCAAGAGCAGGAGGAAGCAGCGTCGACGGCGACGCCAAGGCAGCAGAGGCAGGGCTTGGCTCAGCCGGTGACATGCAGGGAGGAGCGAGGGGAAAGTGCTGCGACAGGATTGAGGACCACGCCTCAACCCACGTACTGTAGCGTTCTATCGGGCGCTTCAACATGCTGGGGAAAGCTGCTTCTTGTCCCTGCTTGTCGTCAGCTCCTCCTCAGCCTTGTTCCGGGTCGCGAATGCAGCCGACGCTGTGAACGGTCCGGCGTGCAACTGCCGCGCAGCCAACTACTCACGACTGTCACGACAGCAGTCCTAGTTGCCCTCCAACGCTGTTCCATTCTTGTTTGCACGCCCTCGTCCCTGGCCCTCGCGTGACACGCCAGCTACGGAGCGGAGGTAGACCCGCTACGTATCTCCCCTCTCCCCGTGAATGCAGTTACATGTAGGACGACTCTGCAACACAGCAACAGCACACTGACTGGACCGCAATCGCCAAAGATCCCATTGCGCCCCTCAATTGACGCAATCTGCCGTGCCTTAGCTGAGACGTGAGGCCCCGCGCGTTGTCCCGTCGATCACGGTCACGGTCGCGGTCACGGTCACGAGCACAAGTACCTCTACTTTACCTCAAGGTAGCTAACTCACTGCACCTGCACCTCACCTCACCTCGCCTCACCTTGGTTGTCTTCTGCAGCTCTCCACCAATCTTCCTCATCATCAACAACTTGACAACCTGCCTTGCCTTCACCCAAGTCCCACAAGAACAATCAGTGAGTAGCACCTGCGTCCTTGTTCGTCGATTCCACCGTCGATGGCATCGTCCGGACCTCCGCCGTCTCCCGTCTCGCTCCCTCCACGCTTCATCCGCCCTCAAGACCTTCCCACTGACTGCCTCGGTCAGTGACCCGTTCCCACAAGCTCAATGACCGTGACCACGCTGGTCTGGCCAACGGCTCCGCGGCTCCAGAAGAGCACCTCCCACGCTACTTTGCCAAGACTGGCTACGCCGATACCGATCCCCAGAAGACCAAGAAGAACGGCGGAGGAAAGGGCAATTGGTACGACGCCTGCTGTCCGGCTTCCATTGTCGAGTTGTCGAGCCTGCTTCCATCCCGTCCATTCCGACTCCCCAGGCCCGTCATCGAACTTGAGGCTGACCAACTTTGTTCAACACAGGGGCCGTGAGGGCGACGAGATCGACCACTACGCCTACAACATGACCAATCCCCGCCGTCGTTCCAACAGCTTCTCCAAAGCTCCCGGCCACAACGAGTTCAAGACCAAGTTCGAGACCATCGAGTCTGATCCTGTCTTCGAAGAGGAGCTCCACGGCCCCACCGCAGATGACGCCTTGGACCTCGAGAAGCAGTCCACTCACAGCAGCAGCGGAAGTGCCGAGGAGGAGGAGGCTGCTCCGGACAAGAAGTGAATGATTTATCGGAGCGAGGCGTTTGGCTGGGCATCAACTCTCGGTGGAAGAAGTCTGCTCGGCTCGTGTGCTCGCTGGCTTGAGGGCGCTAGCGTATTCTGTACCGTCCCTCTTGTACTATGGCTTCTGCTCGGGTCAAGGGAGTGTTGAAACTCGGATCCGTAGCCTTCGATGTAGACATGATCTGCTCATGATCTCGGAACTGACATGACTATCATTGCCACCTCTTGCTAGGCCTGTGGAGGAGTGTGTGTGAAGACAGTAGTTTTGCAAATGTGCCTCTATTGAATCTGGTGGCCTGGTTGTGTTTGTCCGTCCAAGTAAAGCTGAAGCCCAATCGGCTTGGACCTTCCAGCTCGACTGTCAGCCAGACGACCTACAATCTCGATACAAAGGGAGCTAAACAGTACTCCAGATGCATCGCGGCATAGTAGAGCCATGTTGTAGACTTCACGTATAATAATGGTATCACATTGGAGCAAACCTCGGTAATCTCAACCTCCGATCAGACGCGGACGGACGCGGGGATGGGATTGACGAGCTTCTCCGCAACACTGCATGCCGTCAAGCAACGTCCCCATAAGTACTGTACAGTCCCAACCGCCCATGGACTCGAGCTGAGAGACCGCACCTACTTTGCCATGGAGAAGCTCGCGAACGAACTGCGCAGGCCTGCCACCTCCCGTCAACTGTACGGAGTAGCACTCACAAGCTATGCCGCAGCAGGTTCCGGTCGCTGCCATCAGAAGCAGCACCCCAGATGGAGCAGCTCGACGTCTGCGAAGAGGCCACGGACGGCCCTCTTCTTCCCCGGTAGGTCTACACAGCACAGTGTCCGCCACTCTAGCTGACCTTCGTCCACAGGCCAAGGCGTCCAAAGAGTAGGCATGGCCACCCCGTGGCTGGAAGCCTACCCGCGAACCGCAAAGCCCATCATGGACGAGATCGACTCGACCCTCGGCTTCGCCCTCTCCCGCGTCATCGCCGAAGGCTCCAACGCCGAGCTCACGGCCACCGAGAACGCCCAGCCGGCCATCATGGCGACGTCGATCATGATCCTGCGCGTGCTGGAGCACGAGTTCGGCTTCCGGCCGCGCGACAGGGTCGACGTGACACTGGGCCACTCGCTCGGCGAGTTCGCCGCCCTGGTCGCCGGCGGCTACCTGCGCTTCTACGACGCCCTGAAGATGGTCCGCACGCGCGCCGAGGTCATGGCGCGCTGCTCGCGCGACGCGGCCGAGCTGGACGGCGGCGAGTTCGGCATGGTCGCGCTGGTGTGCGAGGAGGCGAGGCTGGCCGCCCTCATCGAAGCCATCCACGAGTTCCTCGGCCACTCCTCGGCCGGGTCAAAGTCCGACTCGCACGAGGACTCGGACCTGCCGCCCATCCAGCAGGTGCTGATCGCGAACATCAACAGCAAGAATCAGATTGTGCTGAGCGGGAGCATCGAGCGGATAAAGACGCTCCTCACGCACTTGCGCCAGTTCGGTGGGCACGATCCGAGAGCGGTGAGGCTGAAAGCCGACAGCCCCTTCCACAGCCCGTTGATGAAGCCGGCGGCGGACGTGATGACCAAGATCCTCGACAAGCCCTCGCAGGAAGCGCCGGACGAGGACGTCGTGACCTTCCCCGGACTCATGCCGTGCGTGTCCAACGTCACCGCCAGGCCCTTCCGGTCGCGAGCGGAGCTCAAGGATCTGCTGGCGCGGCAAGCCGTGGACACCGTGCAGTGGCACGACTCGATCAAGTATCTCGACCAAGAGGAGAAGGTCAGGAGGTGGATTGGCATCGGCCCGGGCAAAGTGGGCAGAAACTTGGTCGGGAAGGAGGTGGGCATGAAGGGCGCAGTCAAGGGAGGTGGTGTGTGGGGCATCAGTTCTCCTGCCGAAGTCGAGGACATCATGAAAGCACTTGACGCGACCGACACCGCAGAGGAAGACTAGAGGGTGATGACGATTAGGTCTATCGTCTCGTGGAGTGGGCAAGCAATGCTCGGCTTCGCAGTGCAACCAGTGTTCTAGTAAAGACGCGTTCCCTTCCCACCATATCCACCGAGGCGAGGAGCCAGGCAAGCTCCTCTGCGAACTCACAACCACACTCGGAGGCCAGTCGTCTACATGTTCGCAACATTCAGCCCGGCATCTGCTCGCATCAGCACTCAAGCCACCCCTCCACTCGGTCAGGCGGAGAAGGAGACCTACCGATCTGAACGCTCTGGCCCGTCATCGAGGTGTTCCTCGCAATCATCACGTACGCATCCGCGCAGTCCGACAGATTCGTCTGACCCCCGCCATCAGCATGAGCAGCGAGCGTGCCAGGCCGCAGCACCGCATGCAAGCAGGGAACACCAGACTCACCACGTCCTTGAGCACGGCCCTCTCCTTCAGGTTCTTGATCGCTTCCGGCGGGTACAGGTTCCCCTAGACAGCGCATGTGTAATCAGCCATCATTCCCCCTTAGTCCTCGAAGAAGGAGCGGAGAGCAACACACCCAGTCCGTCAGCAACAGCCCCGGCAGCACGGCGTTGATCCGCACTTTGGGCCCCTGCGTCTGCGCCATGCACTTCATCAGGTGCAGCTGTGCGGCTTTGGTGACGGAGTAGGGCATCGAGCTTCCGCCGAGGGAGACGCCCTGTTTGTAGGAAGAAGATTGGGCAACATCAGCATTGCTTTTTCCACCGGAGTACGGGACTGGGGTTGGAGGAGGGGCAGGGGCAGGGGTGAGGGGGAGGGGTGAGGGTGAGGGGGAGGGGGAGGGGGAGGGGGTGTTTACAGCTATAGACGACGTGATGATGAAGACGCCGCCTTCGGGGTTGGCGTTGAACGTGGGCATGGCCTCGCGCAGGAGCGCCATCTGGCCCTTCACGTTGACGGCCCAGCACTAGAACAGCACACACACAAGTCAACTCTTCCCTTCACGTGGTCCCCTTCGTTGCATTTTTTCGCCGAGCCGCCGGTCCTGCACACCTTGTCCCAGTCTTCCTCCGGCAGGGCGCTCAGGTCGCCGAAGGTGGAGAACTTGGTCCAGCCCTGGGCTCCGTTCCGGCGTCAGCGATGTGTTTTGCTCTGTTCGGCGGGCGTTTGAGCCCTCGCCAAGGAACCAAGGGGATGCGGGGGTTGTTGCTGGTTGGAAGCACAAAACACGCACCGCATTGCCTATGATGATGTCGAGGCCTCCAAACGCTTTGATGCTCTCCCGCACGCACTTCACGCAGTCGGCTAGCACGCCGGCGTCCTGTCCACCGCGTCGTCAGCAGTGACCTCTCGCCCCCCCCTCCCCGGCAATCAGCCCCAGCTGTGCTGCTACCCGGCTTGCGCCGTGCGCCAGACGGCTTCGACTGCCGGCGCAAAGCAGCACAGCCGCGGCCACGATGCGCGACGTGTCGGGCGTGGGAGGACGGAGACTCACGCCCTGGATGGCGACGGCTTTGACGCCCGCGAACTCGGCTTCCAGCGTCGCGGCCAGCTCGACGGCGGCCTGCTCGCGGCTCGCGTAGTTGAGCGCTATGCCGGTGCAGCCGGCGGCGGCGAAGTGGTGGGCGATTTGCGCGCCGAGACCTCTGCGGTGCGGTGGCGTTAGTGCGTGGCGAGACGAAAGAGGAGGAGTCGTGAGTGTGGAGAGGATGATGGGCGAACGATGGAATGCGAGGGGATTGACGGAGGGGCGGACGAGGGGGTGATGGAGATGTAGATGGAGGAGGTAGAGGATTTAGTGGTCGACGGTGACGCATCGGGCAACGCCGCTTCTCGATCATGGAAGTCATGGTGTTTCTTGGTACTGTGAAGATGTGCTTTCTGGATGCGAGACTGAGAGGCTGAGAGATCGAAGCTGCGAGACTTGAACCGTGATGGAGCACGAGTCCCAGCTTGCCATTTGGCAGGTTCGGCAATCCGAAAAGCAACGACAAGCACGGGCGAGAAGGGAGCAAGAATCGAAACTGAAGGCCGAAAAACATGTCTTCCTGCAGTGTCCTCGAGGCGCGGGCTTCTGGCCTTGCAGTGCGAGGCAAGCAAGAACCCATCGCAGACGAACGCAGTAACGTGACGAACCCACGCCGTGAGGACGAAGAGTGTGTTCGAGGCAAGAAAGACGTCTTCACCTCGAGCCGCCGGTGATCAGGACCTTCCTTCCCTTGAGATCGTACGGCATCTTCGATGCAGCCTGCGACCAGAGACGGGATCGTATGTGTGTGTGTGTGTGTGTGTGTGTGTGTGTGTGAGGGACTGTGTATAGGTCGCACAGCAGCTTCTTTTCCGACGTGCCACGGAAACTTCTGATGCTTTACATACATACATGTACGGTAATAGTTATATACTGTGTGTACCCCACGCGTACCCCGCCATCTCCCAAACGACCGACGATGGAGCTATTTCCGCATGTGGACAAGGGGTGTTGTAGTACTCGACCACCAACGGTTGAAAGGCACTGAAGAGCATCTCAGCCGAATCACCTTTCGCCTGACATGTCTTCCAACGAAGGGGCGGTAATGTCGCGTGCATTCCCCGACACTACGGGGTCTCTGGGAGGACGTTACTAATGATCGCTTGTAGGACAACAGACGCTTAGCAGATGATGGGTCTAGTCTACTCGAATATGTACAGAAGACAGACACCGTACACTCCCCCGGTCGGCTATCCAAAGCGCCAGCCCCTCCACCTTGTGCCCCATTGCGCACTCACATGAAATCCAGATCTAGCCCCCAGTCGTCATCCGCACCTGCACTACCCAAGCCATCCATATTCACATCCCCAGCGTCAATGTCAGCCATACTTAGATCCCCACCGCCATCTGCGCCCGCGGCGCCCATACCCAAGTCTACGCCGTCCAACGCACCGCCCGCGCCAGCGAGACCCAGCGCCTGCTTCATCATCTCCGCCCCCGCGGCGCCGGAAAGGTCCAGCGGCTGGTTGATGGCGGGGTCGAGCGCCGCCGTGTCGGCCACTGTGCCCGTCATGTCGAGCCCTTGCATCGTCTGCATCATGTCTGGCGCGCTGACGTCGAGGCCGCTCATCTGGATCTGCGGGCCCGCCATCTGCGCCTCGACTCGCCGGCTCAGCCGCACGAGCGCTTCGGCGTCCGCGACGTCCATTGCTTGCACTTTCGCCTTGTCACTGATCTCGAGCCGGAGGTGATCGCGCAGACTCAGTCGCTGCGCCGGCGGCGCTTGGATTGTGGAAGCGACGAGGTCGAGCGTGGAGGAGGATTGCGGCTCTTCGGCCGTTGGGGCGCAGATCAGTGCAGTGCCGACATCCAGGGCCATGGCGCCGTTGCCGTTGTCGGTTTGGTTGCGCACTTCCTCCAGAATGGCGCGTAGTACGGTGCCTGGACCGAGGGTTCGTACGGCCAGCAGGACCTGGCGGTGAGTGTACGAAGGTGGCATCATGCTGATATCTGCGGTTGAA
>NAJN01001431.1:0-11309 GCA_005059845.1 Cryomyces minteri
TCATGGAGTTCATTGGGTGCGTTCCGCGCTCCCTGTTTCGCGAGCTCAAATTGACTGACGCGGCTCACGCAGATCGCGCATATCTCTGATATCCAAGAGCGACATTCGGTCAGTGCTCAACCCGCCCACCTCCGTATACTGTGCACAGCTGATCTGTGTCCAGATATGTCGGAACTCTTCACGAAATCAACTCCGATACCTCCACCGTTGCGCTGGAGCAAGTTACCTCGTTCGGCACGGAAGGCAGACGCAACAGCCCAGAAGATGAGATCCCAGGCTCCGACAGCGTCTACGAGTACATCGTGTTCCGTGGCAGCGATGTGAAGGATCTGAGAATTGAGGAGCCGCCAAAAGAGAACAAGCCTCCTCCACCGCAAATGCCGAATGATCCCGCCATATTGGGGGTAAGATACAAGCCTCATCTAACCCAGCACTCCCCAAATCTAGGTGATGAAGCACATCGGATGTAAATCAGTATAACCACCGAGAGCGCAAAACCGTGTGGATATTTTCCGTTGCCTTCCTTCTGATAGATTCAAACCACCCACTATCCGCTTCTGCTCTTTGTTGTCGGCGCTTGCTAACCTCGGGATCCAACAGGCTGCTCGGCCCCAAGCACAAGGACCACCCAAGCCTTCAAACACTCCTCAGCAGTACCCGCAAGCTCAGCAATTCCGTCCACCGCAGCCCCCGAACTTTCCCCAACCTCCAGGCCCTTATGGCTACGGCTACCCCCCATTTCAGAACCCGCGTTTTGCCCCGCCAGGTGGTCCACATGGCTTTCCTGGTAGCCCTGGCGGTGTCCCTGGCTACCCGGGAATGCCGTACGGTGCGCCGCCGCCAGGATGGTACCCTCCCCTAGGACAAGGCTTCCCACAAGGCCCGTCAGGTCCCTTCTCTCCTCCCCATCAGCCTCAGATGCCTATTGGACCCCCTGGACAGACGCCTCACCAGCAACAGCCGCAGGGCCAGATGCCGCCGCATACGGACACGACTGGTTCAGCTCAGAAGCGAACTTCGCAACCTCAATCACCCGAGAATCAAGTTCCACCAACACCAGCGGAGTCCAAACCTGTCGTCGGACAACCTAGACCAGCTGCTGCGGTGGCTTCCTCAAAGCAAGGTCCTCCACCGCCTACTGAAAGCAAACCCGATCTGGCATCAGCGCTTGCGCCACCCGCTATACCGGCTGCACAACCTTCAGCTCAGCCGAAGACTACATCCACTGGACCAAGGAGTGGTCGCATTGTCCCAGCAGTACCACTCGCCAGTCCTGCCACTAGGGCTGCCGCACCACCAGCCGGGCCATTGCAAACAACATCTGGCAACGCTCCGTCCCAACCTCCTCTTGGCCAGCCAGGTCAAATGACGGCTAATGCAACACTTCAGTACCAGAACGCAACACAAGCAGCAACCGCCGCTGTCGCTGCCGCGATGGCCAAACTCCCATCTGCACCGGGGCAAGTAAGAATGCCTACACAACAAGCGAATGCTCAAGCCGATGGCGCAATGGACAATCTTGCAAAGAGAGTCGGCGAGATGCGCGCAGATGATAGGGTTCGACACAGCCGCCAGCCAGGCACAGGTGGGTACGCAGCTGGAAACCGTGGCGGTAGAGGTGCGGGCAGAGGAAGAGGCAGTGGCCGCGAGCACGCAATGCTGCAGGACAAGAGGACCGTCGAGGTGCCTTCTGCAGACTTTGATTTCGATGCAAGTAACAAGAAGTTCAACAAGCAAGACCTGGTGAAGGAAGCCATTGCGTCTGGTTCGCCGCTCGGCACCCCCAGCGAAGAGCCTGTCACATCGCCTACGGCGAACGGGGGTGGTGCAGTGAACGGCGCAGCGAAAGATGCTGGTGAGGAGGAGGACGTGGTCATACCGAAAGTGACTACCTATAACAAGTCCTCGTCATTCTTCGACAACATATCTTCGGAGCTCAAGGACCGCGAAGATGCGGCTGGCACTGGCAAGAGACTAGGTGGACAGGAATTCAGGACCGAGGAGAGGAAGAAGAATCTTGAGACTTTCGGCTTGGGCAGCGTCGATAGTGGGTTTGGTGGGAGAGGCGGTTTCAGGGGAAGGGGACGAGGAAGAGGAAGAGTATACGGTGGTGGCAGAGGCTATGGCCCCAGAGGCGGACTCAGAGGACGTGGAGGTGCACTCGCTGCGGAGAGCAGTGGCGCATAGGGGTTTGCGAGGCAGTGAGAATGGATGCTTTGGTCGTGATGCACAGGAAAGGGATGTTTACGAAAATAAGGCAGATGCACCATCAGGCTCTCTTTGTGACAGTGGACGAGGACACTGGGGAACTATGCGGAAAGGCTCTCAAGGCCTGGTCATCGATACGGCGCCTTACGTTTGTCGCGGGTTCATGGCTACTTTGACTTGCCAGAGGCGGGCTTTGGACTCCGAGGACTGCAGATGTATCAACAGTAAAGCTGTTTCACTAGCATCTTCGATCACTTGGCCTCGTGTTTGAATCTTCTGTCATAGCGTGCTTCAAGCGTACGGTGAGGACTTTAGGGACGTCCATGCGGCCGTTTGATTCCAAGAGAGAAGCCGTCCTGTTTGAAGTATCTCGCTCTGCTCTACCCTCTGACTAGAGCCAGAGCAGGCCTGCTCGATCGACGAGAAACTGCAGAGATCTTCACCGTTGCGCTGCCTGAAGACCTCCACCTTGAACATCAGGGATACAACCAATGCAATGTTTCACTGAAAGTAGACCAGCGTGCGCATGCTCCCTACAGTGGTAATCCACATGACAAATGCAGTTACATTCGTTTTGCTTTCTGGTTTCCGCTCCCAGAAACATCCATGCCGGATAAAGAGAAGCAGACTCGGCACAGTCACAGACGGTTGGACCGCCTGCTGTAAGAGCTCATCGTTCCACAATCAGTGGTAGAGTTTCGAGAGAAGGGCCAGGGCCGTTACCCAATCTCCTTGGATTTAATATGCCCGCGTCCCGAACGGCGCTCACGGCCACGTTGAGAGCCAGCTACAATCTCACACTATGTCTAGGAGTGCGCGCCTACATTCTCTCTGTTTTCCTCTTAGTCAGGACCCACGTGTCAAACTCTCTCTGAGCTTCGATATTACATGTTTCGCATAAGCAGCACTAGGGTATCCGAAACGAAGCTTCACAAGGGATGATTTCTTGTGACCATTATGGAATTCTGCGCTACTGCCGACATCAGCAGAGAGACTACCTTTCGCTCTAGCTATGCACTAGTGGCCCGGAAGTAGATGAGCTTTCATAAAGGCAGAGCATAGTTGGTATGCCTCGCCACTCGGCCTGTTAGATTGTACGAAACATCAAGCTGAGCACTCAGTCAGCGACGTGAACTCGATGTAGCCCAAACCCACGAATCTTTACCGTAATATCACCGCTGCACTCAGCAATATGAGAAGGACGAACTCGTCTTAGCCTCGACGATGCGCGGATCCCCCAGCTGCAAGTAGTCTTCTCTACACAGCACCTTGAACATCGTCCTGTCTCGCAGCTCATTTGTCAATCACATCCCAGGATTTTGTCCTTGTTCGTCATCCGGAGTTGATCAAGGATTCAATCCCGACGTACGATGAATCCCAAGGAGCTAGTAAACTTGAAGGTCTACCCTTGCTCTTCTGGTCGCAGAATGATGCTGAAGTCGTTCCTGGTCCTTCCAGGGTGGACTTCGATTTTCTCAAACTTTTCTTTGCTCGGTCCGGCCTCGGCATTGTAAGTCCACAGGGAGTAAGTCAGCTTCGCGGACAGCTTTGATTTGCTGAGTCTATAGCCAAGTGCAGACATAATGTTCGCCAGACGTCTCGCATCAAGATATCGAGAATTGGTGATGCACGGTGCTGGCAGTACCAGAAACAGACAAGGGAAGACTGCTTCTGCATCTGCGTCTCCAGGGCTGCATTCAACATCGAACTCCCGCAAGAAAGCACAGGTGCGCCGAAGCATTTCTCCTCTGCCAATAGCATCTGGCACGTAGTTGAGTACGAGGGACAAAGAGATTACGTCAAACTTTTCATCGCTCGACGATGGCAGAGGGCGCTCCATGAAGTCTTGCTGTAGTATACTCTCGTCCTGCGAATGGAGATCAATGCGCGTGACGTCAAGCAGGCCGGACCTCGAGCAAGAATTTGATTTTGACAAAGCGCCAACCTCAAGCATCTTCAGTCTGTCGGCACCGAGATGCTGCTTCGCTTCTGGTGAGGCCAACCACCCCATGAGCACCTTCGAAGAATCTCCGCCACGATCTAGTGACTGGCCTTTGATGCTCGCTTGCTGATAGCTTTGCAGCCCGCCTTGCTTCTCAATCTGCAGTCGGACAGCTTCTGCGGTGCTCTGGTCATGTCTTTTCAGAGCGGCTGCATGAGCTTTCTGCAATTGGTGGTGTGAGCGGATTAGAGTCCTGGTGGCTGTTGAGGACAATGATGCTGCTGGCTTGCGGACAACAGGTGGCCTGCCATGAGCCAGTGACTTTGCTTTCTTCGCTTTTCTGACGGCCATAGTTCCAGGGCTTACATCTCCAGCGGGCCCCCCAAACATGCCCCGGTTGCCGTACGGTGGGGTTTCGAGACAATGGAAGAAGTTGGGGCTGGATTTCGACGTCGAACGGTTACGGTGTCGTTCAACCCCTGCCGCGATAGCGTCGCACTAGCTTCACTCAAGCGAGATCCCACGATGCCCTCTGTGTTCACATTTTCGACTGACTGCAACGAACTTCTGCGACGACGACCTTCAACCCAACGGCCTCCACGGATCACCAGCGCAAATGGCACCAAAGGACACGAAGAAAGGTACGAGTCTCGCTGAAGCATTGGAGAGGACGCGCTGCACAGTGTGCAGGTCTTCTGCCGGTGATTGCCTTGCAGCACATCCTTTGCGCTTCTGAGAATCAATGCCAGCAAACCGCAACCTCATCCTCATAGAACAACAGGTGGCTAACTCGCCCTTCTCTCTAGGCGCAAAGCCGGGCAAGTCTTCCGCCAAAGCCAACGCTGCGGCCAAGGCGACCCTTCGCGGCGTAAGAACTCCACCTTGAGGCGTGTCAGAACCTCATCTCTGACGGCCTATTCCTAGGTCAACTCGCACAAAGTGAGGAAAGTTCGCCTTTCCACTACCTTCCACCGCCCAAAGACTCTCCAACTCTCGCGCTCGCCCAAATACCCTCGCAAGTCGGTCAACCATGAACCTCGCCTCGACGAGGGAAAGGTTATCATACACCCACTCAACTCAGAGGCTGCCATGAAGAAGGTCAGCGTCCCCTGCCAGTTTGTGGGGGGCAATGCTGACTCAAATCTCTCTATCAGATTGAGGAGAACAATACGCTTGGTACGAACCTCATACGGATCCAAGCAAGTCTTGTGCGCTGTCGATGCTGACGCCCGTCGCTGTAGTCTTTATAGTTGACGTCAAAGCGAACAAACGCCAGATTCGCCAAGCTCTGAAGAAGGTAGCCACGCCTTCTCTGTGCAACTGGGCGGACCACTGCTAAAACACAGCATAGTTATACGATGTCGAATGTGTCAAGATCAACACCCTCATCCGGTATGCGCCATTTACAAGCATGGTTTCTCGATATCTTCGCTGACTATCCGAATTTAGACCGGACGGCTCAAAGAAGGCATTCGCACGGTTAACACCTGATGTCGACGCCCTCGACATTGCGGCCACGAAGTTGAACATCGTTTAGGGGGCGAACACGCAGTTTCTGGAAGACTCAAGTGTCTTCGGGTGTGGTCTTACGGTGGTCTGGCATGGCAGGTTGCAATACTGTCAAGGTCGCTTCCAAGGAAATTAGACATTTTCAATGCTCGGAGACTACAGTGTTGTCTGTGAACGTAGCGTTGATTGCTCTGACTACAAGGCTCGCCTGTGAAGCTCTCGTCTCCCTTTGATTTATATAGACGATACCCATACAATACTGTACATTCAGTTCGGTACACCGTTTGCGACCTGATTCGTCTACGCAAGCCTCGAGCCTCGTACGCTTGCCAACGACGATCTGGTAGCACCTTGAGCAAGATTCGTTGGAGTTAGAAGGCCCGTAAACTGACCTATGGGGCAAAATGACCCAGTTCCAACTATGCTCGCACATCTCACCACACGTCCTCATATGTTGCGTTCTGCATTACATCTGCGTCGTCCGCATTTGCTCCAAGTGCTTCAGAATAGTCGTATTCGCGTCCATGTATCGATCCACGCAATTCTGCATGCACGGTTCTTCGTTTCGGTCGAGCTTTCCTGATGAGATCTTGGACGTGACACATTTGCGGAAACATATATCGGTAAGGGAGTGGATTGCTGTGGAGGTAACAGAACCGTGTCAGCTTCAGCACACCCAATACATGACTGATGTGGAACGTACACTGCTGTATTCTGGCCTTCTGCGACTCGTTTACGACGAATTGTTCAAGCTCATGCTTGTCTTTCTGTGACAGCTTAGAGATGTCTAAACTGCCGGTGCCGCTGGACAAGGCATCCATGATGAGGTGGACGCGACTGAGTCTTGTGTAGATGGCCTACACTCTGGATACTGATGTGGGTTGCAAGACCCGTGTATGGCTGTAGAACGTCGTATATTATATACTCAGTCGCCAGGTTCCTTCCGCCGATTCGCCGATGCCGAACGTCAGTCAAGCTCGTTGGAATCTCTCACCGTCTCCTAAGTCATATCGAGCACTCCGTTCCCTCCCTTATCATGTCTACGAAGTCACTAGGTCTGTTTTCGTCGCGCAAGCCGCCATGAGTACCAAGGCGTCACCGGCAATAATCCTGAAGACTTTGCCATCACCAGTGCCATCCAGATCCTCACCACCAGCCCATCATGTAGGGAAACCTCCCACATCTTTCCAGAACCCTTGGCCGTCCTTTCACAAACACTCCGCCCTCTCCGCTCTCCAAACACGTTTCGGGAGGAACAGGAATTTTGTTCCAGTGCCCGATCGCTCTGAACTCGTTCAAATTCGTACGCCTGACTGGGGAAGCAACAAAGTAGGCTTGAAAGCAACGTGGATTGGGCATGCTAGCTTTCTTGTCGGGACAACTTGCGCGCCAGGAGCACAGAGAGGAGTCAGAACAATCTTCGATCCTGTCTTCTCGGATCGAACGAGTCCAGTCAGTTTCCTAGGACCGAAGAGGTATACGCCGACTCCATGTAAGTTGGAGGATGTCCCCGACATGGACCTGGTGGTGATATCGCATAATCATTATGATCATCTGGATGCGGACACGATACGCAGGTTGTATAGTAGGAGGAAAGGAAAGATACATTTCTTCTGCGCACTGGGGAATGCAGCTTGGTTCCACAGCATAGGTATTGCACAAGAAGAAGTCACGCAACTAGACTGGTGGGATGGCATGCAGGTCGGGGTAGCTGGTGCAGGAATTGTGAACCTGGTTTGTACACCAAGCCAACACTTCAGCGGAAGAGGCCTTAGGGACCAAGGAAGTACGCTCTGGTGTTCGTGGGTGTTGGAAGAGGTCTTGACAGACCCTGCTGTAACGGAAGGGACTCTGGTACAAGAAGTTTCACCGCCAAGAATACGAAAACTCTACTTCGCAGGTACGCACGCACGCTATCCGCAAGTCGCTCAGCCACAGGTTTATCTGATCGACATTTAGGAGACACCGCTTACCGCGGCCTCCCAGACCCGCCCCCTGATGATGAGTCTTCCCTCCCAACGTGTCCAGCATTCGCCGAAATCGGCCAAACGTACGGGCCGTTTGATCTTGCTCTACTACCCATTGGTTTATACTCCCCGCGCTCATTCATGTCGTCTGTGCACTGCGCTCCTGAAGACTCGGTATGTATCCACAAGGATATCAGAAGCAAAAGGAGTATTAGTATGCACTGGGGCACTGTTCGAGGGGGTATAAGTGCACAGTATGAGGATGTTAGGGAGCCGCCTAGGCGGTGGAAGGAGGCCTGTGAGACGGAGGGCTTGGTCTGGGGGACTGAGGCTGGCTTGTGCGACATCGGTGAGACGGTCGTTGTGGCCTGATTCTTGAAGTGTTCCCAGAGGTAGGCGTCTTTCCCATGTTTCAGAGGTCCTATCCATCGACGATAGGATCAGGCTCGATTTTCGCCATGCTCCGACTGTTGTGTCGTCAAAAGGACAGGTCGGTCCTACTTCAAAACGCGTTGTAAAGCAGAGTCAGGAGCGCGAACTTGAAGGCGACGGAACAACCAGCTATGGCTTCTGTTGCAGGTCGCCTGTACTAAGAGATACTGAATCGGTAAGTGGCTGATCGTGGGAACGAGAAGTGCCACTGCAATTCTTTCAGTTGTACTGTGAATCTTTTGCATGCTCGTAGCATGAAGAACATCCGCCTATGGTGTTAAGAACACAAACCCGGCGCCCTTCGATATTCTGCTGCAGCTCCTGAATAATCACATAGAGGTCACATTCTGTGCAACCCGCAACGAATACCAGGCCTCTCGTGGAGACCAGAGTTCTTGGAGAAACAGACCGATTCCGCTCTCACGCACACCAACATAAAAATTGCATCTTGGGTAGCTTCACAGCTTTCCTCACTTCGCCACACTGGCGTCTCCAAGAGAGACGTCTTATGCATGAACCCTTCCAACCCTCACTCGACACCTGACAATCACAACTGCATCTGGCAGACGATTAACCTTCTTGCTTTCCAATCCGGTTATCCACAGACAGCTGCTTCCTGGGTGTTGCAAGTCACGCGATCCTCATCATAAGTTGCTTCGAGTCTCACTTCTTCCACCTCAACCAACTACAGACTCCGCCGTCTTCATCGTCCGTCACTCTCACTCCACTAATCAACCAGTCCACTCATTTCCAATAATCCCCAAACCTCAATCGTGCAGGTACTTAAGTCTCGTTGGTGCAGATCCTATCCGCATACGCACACTGACTACTGTAACCCGCGCTGCAGACATACCACGTCCACAACTCACTCAAGCTCCAGCCGCTATGCCTATGGTCTGGAATGCGCAGGCGGATGCCAAGGTAAGCAAAAATGCTGCATTAGCACTCACCCTCGGGTTTTGTGTTTCACCCTGCTCCAATATGCAGACATCGTGCAAAAACGACTCAGGGCTGACAACCTACAAGTTGTTCGCCGCCGTTCTGAAGGTTCACGACCTCAAACTGGACAAAGAAGCCCTGGCGCAGGAGATGGGTCCCGGTAAGTTCAGTCCAACCTGGCATCAGCCTACTTGCCCTCCCTCACCACCTCAACTTGCCAACCCGTGCGAACTACAGCCACTCACTGACGACTCGCACGTCCTAGACTGCACCGCCTATGCCATAGCGCACCGTATCAAGAAGATCAAAACCGACGCCAGCGCCACTGCGGACGGCGTTCCAGCTCCGCCTCCCGCCTCAACGATGGAGACGAAGAGACCTGCCTCCACCAAGAAGCTTGCGATGTCCACCAAGGGTACCAAAGCCAGCACGGCCGGCACGGTCAGCTCAAACGGAAAGAAGCGCACCGCGAGCGCCCAAATCAAAACTGCTCCCGTAGACCCCTGCGACCCTGCCGCTGACGACACCGACGTTGCTCAGCAGTTCGCGCAAGTCTCGGAAGACGAAGGAACCATTGCCCACCTTCTCAACAGGAAGAGAGTCAAGCTCGAGGAGTGACGGCAGTCAGGAGCGTTATGAAGTTGTCGAGTAAGACGGCAGCGCAGGACTCGAAAGGGATGGACTCTGACGGAGCGAGATCACTTGGGTATTTGTGAACTTGGAGAGACCCGATGTAACAACAAATTGCACCGGATGGCACGCGTATTCATACGAGGATGTGCTACTCTGCTCTCGGTGTGTTGCATTCAATGACCAACAATATCCCTTCATGGTGTAGCACGAATTCCACACAGCGCAAGTTCGCTAGATCGTAAGCGCAGTGTTCCAGCAACGTCGTGACTGCAACAAACTGGGCACCGAGAAGTCTCTATCGTGATCATGTTATCTTTCTCTTTTGCTACGTAGAAGCTGGTTACATACCCGTCCAGCACAAGCGGAAAGTCCAATGCCGCCGTACCTGTCTTCTCTGCTGGGCATACAACACTCCTGGACGCTCTCTCACAGTAATAACACGGATCAAATCGCTGAAAGACGAGAACGCTCAATAGACTGACCGGGCAAGTTGGAATTCAGAACAGCCCCGATTGCCCCAGAACCGTCAGTATTCCAGAACCCAACCTGATGGACGCAGTACCGCTTCCTGCGCAGGTGTAGCTGGCTATGGTCTCCTATCATCGTACCTTCGTCCCTGTCCTTGCGGCTGCGGAGGTCCGTATAGTCCACCGTACTGTGGCGGCGTCCTGGTGTCATTTCTGCCGTACATGTGTTGTTGCTGTTGCTGATGCTGTTGCTGGCGACGGATCTCCGCTCTTCTAGTCTCCTCCTCTCTCATTACCAGGAGCTGCCCTTCGCGCCAATGGGCCTCCTGTTGTCGGTTCTGCTCCCTTTGTTGCTGCTGCTGCTGCGCGAGCTGGATGTCGCTGAGTGGGGCTTCTTGCTGTTCTCGGTGGCTGAACGAAGCGCTGCGGGCCGAGTAGTGCGGGTCGTGCTGTTGCGAATTGTAGCGGTGATGGTCATGTTGCGCTTGCGCTTGGACCTGAGCTTGCTGGGCTTGGACTTGAGCATGCCGATTCATTTCCACGACTCTTTCTCGGATCTGGTAGGCTTGCTCGGCATGCCTTGCCACGTCATCGCTACGGCTCAGATGCCTGTGATGGACGCCTTGATATGGTGGTTCTAGACCTTGATTCTGCATATGATGCTGTTGGTTGTGCTCACGCAGTTGTTGAACGTGTGCAGTAGGACCAGGTGGCTGTGCGTAAGGGTTCGGTTGGAGTATCTGGGCCGGCTGGGTAGGTTGTAATTGCTGCTGAGAAAGAGGCGCAGGGGATTGGTTTTGGGTTTGGTTGTAGGATGATGCTCGTGAGTGGGCAAAGCCAGCATGCGGCGGTGGGGACAGGACATGCCGATCCTTGGCTTGTAGCGGAGCAAACACAGAAGTGCGGTGTGGGAATACTGAACGGCTATCCCTAGCATTTTCGAGTAAGGCTGGCGGAGGGGGTGGTGACTTTGGTCGGGGAGGCTGTGGGTACTGCGCTCGAGAAGCCCATTCGTGTCGTGGCGGATTGTGGGCTCTGTGTCCTTGGATTGGCTCAGATTGGAGCCGGGATGTGGGGGCTCCGGTGTTTGGACCCGATTGTGCATACGAAGGGCGTTGGTACTGCGAAGCTGCAGCAGAAGTCTCCCCGAATGTGTCTCTCCTACTAGACTGCGTGGCATGCCCAGAGGGAGGCGGAGGAGGTCCAGTCGGG
>NAJN01001432.1:0-11304 GCA_005059845.1 Cryomyces minteri
TAAGGTAGCTGGAGTGTGCACAGCCAGTGGCGTACTAGAACTGGAGTCGCTCTGATTCGTACCTCCTACTTTAGGCCGAGGTGGACAATCCTTCGGAGGACGCAAGTCTCTGACAGCGGTATGCCTATTAGTACTCTTTGGCTTCATAACGACAACTCCCTGTGAGATGCGTTGCTGCGAGTCCCCGTCTTCGAGCGCAGAGTCTTGGACGCTTTCGGCGGTCTCGTCGTCGCTCGCTTCGATGATCATCTCCTCGTCCACATCTTCGTGCCTTCTGTGACCGAAAGGTCGTTTGAATGGTTTATTAGGTTGAGACGCCCGAACATCGTCGAAGTCGGAAGCCACGGGCCGCTTTCTGGATTTGTTCGGTAGTGCACGAGACTCTGCGGCAACATCTCCAGAAGCTGACTGTGGCTGCTGAGTAGCGAGAGCAGATTGAGTGACCGGAGTGGGCGACATGGCCATAGCGGGCGGTTCAGTCACAGCGGGTCGGGATGTTGAAGCCGTCATGAAGAGACCAGGTATGCCTGTGAATGATCGATCGACGATGTAAGACGAACGTGATAATTTTTCACCACTGGAAGGCACCACCTCTCGATCTCCACCGAGCTTGCTCGATTGCGAGGCCATCAGCGATGTTGATGACGCTGCCGCAGATGAGAGTCTGCCTGACGAGGTTGGCGCTAGTACAACAGACATCGATGCGCCGGAGCCCCACAAAGTAGGTACAGTAGGAGACTTTGGTTCAATCTGGGACTTGTTGATCTGGCCGATGGATTGCGTTGCCGATGGCCGGTCGTCCGTGTTCTCTAGGCGCGACCCGGAGCTGCTTGTGTCCTTCTCTCCTACGTGAACAGGACTGACAGGGCAAGTCTCCATTTTATTACCCTTCGTGCCATCCAAGTTACTCCGCTTGCCATGAACGCTTCTAGCTTTCTTCGCAGCCTGCAAAGCCTCCAGCTTTTTCCGCGCTAACTCAGTTGTAGCTCTCTGCTTTGCGGCGGCGGCATCGTCTTCCCCAAATACTGTTGATGGTTTGCCGGGTTCAATGCCAGTGGGCTCGCTTTTTGACATCTCCTTTGGAACAGCCGGTCCCTCTATAGATTTCGAAGTGGACGCGACGAAAGTCGACGCGGTCTTGCCTTTCTTTGCTGCCATCAGGCGTGCGATGTGGTCCTTGCGATCGAAAACTGGCTCGACGGTCTTGCCAGTATTGGTGCGCTTCGCTGCTGGATCACAAGTGTCCGGTACCGAGATACTCGACGATGGCTTGCTGACCACTGTAGGCTTTCCAGTATCTAGCCGTCGTGGGATGCCGTTCGAGGGCATGGGCTCTTCCGCTACTTCACTGGTTTTGTTTTTTGGAACGTTCAAGCTCAATTGCGCAATAGATTCAGAGCGAGTAGCAGCAGCGTCCACCTTCATAGATGGACTTGCTGGTATGGTGGTTGTAGTGCCATTGTTTTGTTCGACGGCAGATAGGTCTCCCCCTACCCCGGTAGCAGTCATGTCTGCTGTTACCAGGTTGGTGATCGGAAGGTGGAGTTCGTCATATATGCCTTTGAGCAAAGCTGGATCGAGCCCTTCCTTCAATAATTCTTTGTAACCGTACTTGTGCTCGTACATCAATGTGATGAAATGTTTCGCTTCTGCGCGCAGGTTGGACAGATCCTGACCTTTGCGGCTACTATTCAAGGAAATGCTGCCTTCTGTCAAGCTACGATGAGAGATTTCATCTCGGTCACTCTGGTTGTGCCATGGACTTGATGCTGACAGCTGGTGAGGAAGAACCTCGAAGTTCTGGACAGAACGCTGAGTTGAAGGAGGCGAGCGGATTCGTTTGTCTAGTGAAAGTTAGCACCGACCAAACTGTAGAACACTCAGAGACCTGCTTCGTTGAGAGCCCGAATAGTCGGGTTGGTACTTGTCGTGGAATCTTCTGTTGGAAGTGGGGGGGTTTTGGCCAGTCAATCCGGTGGGTGATCGAAAGTTGTTGCTTCGTGGCAGCTCACTCTGCCGAGACGACTTCGCTGTGTTATTTGTTTGCGCAGATACACGCATTTGCGTCCGCCTCAATGAACCACTGGGACGGCGCTCGCTGCTTCGGCTTCGCGCCCTCTGTATGATGGGAGGACGTTCGGCGCTTGAGCGACGCGATTGTTGCACGACCGGTGTATTTGCTGACGCCGGCGCTTCTTGCGAATCACTCAGCTCACCGTCCTCACTCACGCCGCCACGCAATGGAGAAACGCGAGACGACTCGTCTACTGTCTGTGGCATCGTATGCACCATCAGACCGCGTGAATTGATCACCGGTTGCGGAAGCGACGATGCAGGTGGACGGTACCCCGAGTGTACACGATGATCAGTCTGGTTCTGACTGTTCACGTTCATATATTGTGGCGGTGGAGGAGGTACGAACCCAGCCATGGCTAGCTGCGGCGGAGGAAAGAGTGGCAGAGCCATGTTTCCATTCTGGAAGTGATGCCAGAGTGAAGCCAAGTGCACCGCATCTGGTGCGTTGAAGTCCACCGCTGGAAGACTCGCGTTCGTCTGAAACGCAGCAGACACTTTGTGCACTGACGGTCGTGTGCTCGGAGGCGCCGTAGGAAGCGACGAGCTGTGGTATGGATATGGTTCCTGACGTAGATTCGAAGAAGATGGGGTGCCAGTGGAGCTATTAGCCGGGGCAGTGTACTGGAAAGACATCCCAAACGATAGTATTGGGGCCAGTCCGCCTCATCTACTTGACTTGCTGCTCGGAAAGAGACGGAGAGGAGTGCCTCGGTGTTGGACCCGAGCCAGACGAACTATATGTGCTGAATCACAACAGAGATACGGAAGACGCCTGGACGTCGACGACCGTCGTGGCCAGCTCTACTCTCGGCGCGCGTTGGTGGTAAGAACGGTGTAACAGGCTCGGTCGCAGACGTTGTGACTGGTTCTATGGGGGAAGCAGTATATGCAGGCAGCTGTGCAGTGACTCGGCTGTCTTGTAGCGACGTGGTCGACGAGTATACGAGATGCGCTCCCTTACGGGATGGAGATGTCTGAGATATTGAGGACGCCGCCAAGACGAGCAGTCGGCGAGATTCGAATCCCTGTCGCGAATCGCGCTTGTCGAAGTGCTCGCCTCCCGACAACGGATCGCGTAAGTGTAAACAATCAACTTTCAGGGATTCAGGAGGAAAACACTCGCAGCACGACTTCACGACATCACAAGGCCCGCCCTTCTGCACTGAGATTTCCCTGTACATGTTGCGCTCATAATCGGCAGCTTCTGCCACCTTAATAGGAGAACTCGACCCAGCACTCGACATGTCTAGGTAAACTCCGCATCCACATTCCTTGGATTTGCACGATTGGTGAAGAAACCAAGAACAGTAGGGAGATCGGACTGGGTTATCGGCGACTATGTCAGCCCCAGCGCAGAGTGGCCCAACATGGCGGAACAGTCCTTTCCACAGGTCCTCTACCTCGCCTGCCTCAGGGTATCAGCAAGGCCACGCAAGATCGAAGTCCACGATGGTTTCGTCGCCTCTGTCACTTCCCCAGCCTACGGGTCATTCGCGCAATCAATCGCTGTCAGATCTCGGACTCGCACCTCTAGCTAGAGCCAACTCGACTCGACTACGCTCGGGTTCCATTAGGAACAGCACGCCAGCAGCAGGCACGTTCGCCCCACAATTTATTAAAACAGAGGCGCTCGATGGAGCTTCAGACCCTATACGAGGCATTGAGGGAGAAAACGACTTCTCGGGAAAGAGATACGTCTGGTTGAAGGACGCAACAGCCGCATTCGTCCGAGGATGGATCGTAGAGGAGCTCGGAGAGGGCAGAATACTTGTGCAGTGTGATGATGGAAGTGTGGGTTGTCCGCTCAGCTAAATCGAGACCATAAAGACTGACCCGACGGCAGCAACGGGAAGAAGCCTTGGAGAGTGTGGACAAAGTCAACCCCGCTAAATTTGACAAGGCGGACGACATGGCGGAGCTCACTCATTTGAACGAAGCGTCTGTAGTGCACAATCTGCACATGAGGTATCAAGCGGACTTAATATATGTGAGTGAGAGGTGATCGAGGTGATTGAGGGGATGGCAATTGACATAATTTCAGACCTACTCAGGACTGTTCCTCGTCACCGTGAATCCGTACTGTCCGCTTCCAATATACACGCGAGATTACATCAACATGTACCGAGGACGAAGTCGAGATGACACGAAACCTCACATATTTGCCATCGCGGACGAGGCCTTCCGTAACTTAGTGGAAGAGGGCGCGAATCAAAGTATTCTTGTCACGTAAGTAGTCGGTCCTTCATATTGACATCTTGCTAAACTATGTACACAGTGGAGAATCAGGTGCTGGAAAGACGGAAAACACCAAGAAAGTCATTCAGTATCTAGCGGCTGTAGCAACTTCAGACACCCCAAGAGCGAAATCAGGTGGCAAGCATCTCACAAACCTCTCGGAACAGATTCTGAGAGCAAACCCCATCCTGGAGGCATTCGGCAATGCGCAGACTGTCCGCAATAACAACTCGTCCAGATTTGGCAAATTCATTCGCATCGAGCTCACACGATCGGGCCAGATAGCAGAAGCGTTCATCGACTGGTACTTGTTGGAGAAGTCAAGAGTCGTCCGTCTCAACTCCAACGAGAGAAACTACCATGTGTTCTACCAGTTACTACGAGGGGCTGATCGGGCAATGAAAGAGGAGTTCTTGCTTGCCGATCTTAATATTGAAGACTTCGAATACACGAAAAATGGCAATGATGCTATTGTCGGTGTTTCTGATCAAGACGAATGGAACTCCCTTATAGAGGCCTTTCATATCATGGGTTTCTCGGACAAGGAACAGAAGATGACACTGCGAACGATTGCGAGCGTGCTGCACCTTGGCAATGTCACAGTATCAAAGGAAAGCCTTCGAGGCGATCAAGCCGCTCTTCGGCCGGAGGCGCTAGCTTCTGTGGACAAAGTCTGTCGTCTGTTGGGCATTGCAGTTGACCCATTCGTCAAAGCTCTGCTTCACCCTCGTGTCAAGGCTGGCAGAGAATGGGTGGAAAAGGTCCAGACTCCGGAGCAGGTTCGCCTTTCAATTGACGCGTTGGCCAAAGGCATCTATGAGCGCGGATTCGGCGACCTTGTAGACCGCATCAACCGCCAGCTGAATCGTGCAAATAACGGATACGATGACACGCATTTCATTGGAGTCCTCGATATAGCCGGGTTCGAGATATTTGAGGAGAACAGCTTTGAGCAATTATGTATCAACTACACCAACGAGAAACTACAACAATTCTTCAATCACCACATGTTCGTCCTGGAGCAAGAAGAATACGCAAGAGAGCAGATCGAATGGAAATTCATCGACTTCGGACGCGACCTCCAACCGACGATAGACCTGATCGAGCTCTCGAACCCGATAGGGATATTTTCGTGTCTTGACGAGGACTCCGTCATGCCAAAAGCGACGGACAAGACCTTCACAGAGAAGCTTCACTCATTGTGGGATAGGAGAACACCAAAGTATCGGAGATCGTTGCTCAGCCAGGGTTTCATGTTAACGCATTACGCTGCTGACGTAGAGTACTCAACCGAGGGATGGCTTGAGAAAAACAAGGACCCGCTCAACGACAATATCACAAGACTCCTTGCAGCTTCTACGGACAAACATGTTGCTCATCTTTTCGCAGACTGCGCAGAAGTCGAGGACGTTCCTGGTGCTACAAGAAGTCGTGTGAAGAAGGGCCTCTTCAGAACCGTTGCTCAAAGACATAAAGAGCAGCTGTCAACTCTGATGACTCAGCTCCATTCTACGCACCCACACTTTGTGCGATGCATTCTGCCGAATCACAAGAAACGGCCTAAGCAGTTCAGTGCTCCTTTAGTCCTGGATCAGCTGAGATGCAATGGTGTATTAGAGGGTATCCGGATCGCCCGTACGGGTTTCCCTAACCGACTGTCCTTTTCTGAATTCCGCGCCAGATACGAAGTATTGTGTCCACGCGTGCCTAAAGGACAACTTGAAGGTCAAGTAGCAGCGAAAACCATCCTAGAAAGACTCAATCTTGATCGGGCGTTCTACCGCGTTGGACTTACCAAGGTGTTCTTCCGAGCTGGTGTACTTGCCGAGCTTGAAGAGCAACGAGATACGCTCATTCGGGAGATCATGCGCCGTTTCCAGTCTGTTGCACGAGGCTGCATCCAACGTCGTATTGCGCACAAGCGTTTGTACCGTGCAGAGGCCACCAGGATAATCCAGCGGAACCTTCAGGTTTATCTCGATCTTCAGGCCAATCCTTGGTGGAGACTTTTCGTAAGGATGAGGCCTATGCTTGGTGTAGCCCGACAATCGAACGAGGTCAGAAAACGTGAAGAACAGATCAAGAAGCTGGAGGAGAAGATGCAGCTAGAAGAGGAGACCCGCCTGAAAGTTGAAGACGAGAGGAGGCGAGCAGAGACCGAAGTGCAGCGAATTCAACAAACCCTAGAGAGTGAACGTGCCCTGGCTTTGGACAAAGACGAGATCTTCAGACGTCTTCAAGACCGAGAGGCGGAGCTGGCAGAGAAGTTGCAAGGTGCTCTTGACGACCAAGACAGTCTCGAAGACCAGATAGATGCACTCATGTTGGCAAAGAAGAAGGCAGAGGAGCAGGCTGAGGTCTGGCGCAAACAGCTCGAGCAAGCAGGACAGATTATCAGCAAACTTGAAACGGAGAAGAACGATTTGCACGACCGCATACAGGAGCTAGATGCCCATCTAGCCGAAGTAGAGGACAGCCGATCGCAGAAGAGCCAGGCAGAGGAGAGTCTGAACCAGGAGATCAACATGTTGAAGAGCCACTTGAGCTTAAAGGACCGAAAGATGCAGGATCTCGAGGCTAAGGTTCTCAAGACGGATCAGGATCTTGACATCAAGCTTGCCAATACCTCGAAGGAATTGCAGGTCTCGAAGAAGCAGATCAAGGACCTACTGGAAGAGAACCGCCAGGTCAGACAGCAGATGTCGGATCTCTCAGCAACCTCGACGAGCTACGAGAACCTTGTCCGACGGAAAGAAAGCGAGATAGCTATACTCAAGACTGACCTTAGGAAATTCGAATCCGATCGCAAGTCCTACGACGACGAAAGACGCCTGCTCGCATCAAAGCACGATAGCATCCAGACTCAGCTGCGAGAAGTTCAAGCCGAGGTGGAGGCAACGAAGTTGCAAAAGATTCAGCTTGAGCGCGAGGCAGCAGATGCCAAGAAGATGCTGGAGGACAGAACATCAGAGAACGCTAAAGCGGAAATGCTCGAGAGCCAGATCAATGATCTCAAGAGCCAACTCTTCCAGGTGCAGACCGATCTTAGCCGCGAGAGGCAGTCTCGTGACGACGTACAGATGATCGGCGAAAACAAGTACTCTACTCTCAAGCGCGACTACGACTCGCTCAATGACGCCAAGATCACTATTGAGAAGGAGATGTATGTGCAGAACGATGTATTACGACGAGTGACGGAGGCACGAACAACAGCAGAGAAAGAACGCAAGGAATTTCAGAACGAATTGCAAGCTCTTCGCAAAAAGTTCCTTGAGCTCCAAGAGGCCAAGCTGGAGGCTGAAACGGCGATCGAGCGAAGCGTTTCCCGCCAAGCAAATGAGCGGCAAGCAGTCATGCGCAAGGATCTTGAAGCGAAAGGCAAGCAGCTCAATGAACTTGACAAAGATAGGAACTACTACGCCGGTGAGGTGCAGAAATTCAAACAGATGATCGCCGACTCGGATGCTTTCAAGACTCATCACGATCAGCACAAAGAGCGCCTCGAAAGAGAGCTAGTTACTATCAAGGGCCGTCTGACCGCTTCAGAGAACGATAATCGCGCTCTCCTGAACAAAGTACAGCAAAAGAACCTTGACATTGCGCGATCTAATTCTCGTGCCACCGACTCCAACAGATCAAGATTGGCTCAACTCCAAAATGAAAAGTCGAAGTCGGAAGAAGAGAACAAGAAGCTTTCTCGCCAGCTTGAAGATGCTCAGTTAACCATCTCGTCGCTTGAGAAACAGAAAGAGAAGCTCTCACTAAGTCTCGAAGACTTGAATCACGAGGTCAACAGGGAACACAGAACAACTCGTAATGCTGAGCAAGCTTCCTCAAGCGTTAATCTCCAACTGGCCGAAGCCAATAGGAAACTGGAGACAGAGAGACAGCTCAGAACTCAAGCTCAAGCGAACACTCGCACTGTGCAAGCGACCCTTGATAGCGCCAACGCAGAGCTTGATACCTGCCGTAACCAGCTTGCACTGCTTCAGAAAGTCTTCAACCCGGCAAGCAAGGAACTACCTATCACCTACGACGGCGCCAGGCCGGAGATCGTAAGGACTGTTGATCTTGCGCAGAAGCTCGAGACCTCTCAGCAAGCACTCCGCCTTACTACAGACCGCTTGTCATGCGTGGAAGCGCAGCTTGATGATCTTCGAACAAGACACGACGATGAGCTTACAGAGATGGACATGAGACACTCAAGCTCGAAGCGTGCCTTGTTGGAGGAGATGAATCAGAGTCAGGTAAATAGCAGGCAATCCCCGGTGCACTTCCGCAAGGATTGGGAGAACAGGAAGCCTTTCTCGCCTGTTAACACTCCAGGGAACCAGCGCCACATCAGCAACACCACCAACGGCTCGGCGCGATCAGACCGCACGACGGACACAAATGCATACAACAATCGGATGGACCTTGCTGCTGAACTTGAGCTGGTACAGAATCAGCTTCAGATGTCGGAGATGAGGGCCCGGCACTTGCAGAACCAAGTCGACCGGAGTCCAGCAAGGAATGGCTGGCAGGACGACAGTCCCTCCATTCGACGTGTGCAGAAGCTTGAGCGTGAGAACTATCGACTGCACGACTTGCTGGATGATTCGGCGAAGAAGGTCTCGGTACTCGAGAACAGCATTCGTACGGGGCAGCTAAGCCTCAAAGAGGTCCAGACTAAGAGCCATGAGGAGCTCTACGAGTTGATCAACTCTCAGGAGCAGTCGCGTAAGAGCCTTCTCCAGTCCCACAACACAGCCATTGCAGAACTCACGGATGCAAAGACCGCCTTCGATGACATTAAGCAAGCCAAAAATGTACTCGAAGTCGAGCTTCGTGACGCACGGTCGGACCTTGCAGACCACACCTACCAACGCGAACAAGAAGCTGCGGGCCACAGCCAGCTACTGCAAGAGTTTTCTGATCTACAGATACGGCTTGACTCTGAGACTTCCAAGCTAGTAGACGTTACATCAAGCCTAGAACTTTACAAAAGCAGGGCAGACGAGTATTTCAGCAAGCTCGAGCAGGCTGAAATAGCCGTTCTGAAAGCCTCGCGCGCCGAGCAATTCGCAAAGACCCAGGCCAGAGAAGCAGAAGACACTTGCGCAAACATCATGTCCGAGCGCAGGCAGATGGACGCAGTAGTCGAAGATCTGCAACGGCAGACCCAGTCCTACGAAGAAAGAATCGAAGATATGGCCGCCGATCTCGACGGAGCACTGCAGGCCAAGAAGCGTCTGCAGAACGAGTTGGAAGACTACAGAAGCCAGAGAGCAATCGACATCGAGGACAAAGAGACGTCCATGGAGCAGACAAGAAAGAAGTATCAGTCCGAGCTGGCGACCGTGACTAACGAGCTTGATATCGAGCGTGAGAACGTCATCTTTGCACGTAGCGAGAATGGCAGGCTACGAGACGAGCTCGAGGATCTGCGGTCGAAATGGGATGATGAGGTCCTGAACAGCTCCACGTGGGCAAAGGAGAAGTCCAGGCTTGAGATGACGCTTCAAGACCTTTCGAATTCCAGGGACGAAGCCGTTGACGCTCACCATGAAGCTCAAAGCAAGATCGTCAGCCTACTGTCACAAGTTCGCGGTCTCCGAACCTCTATTGATGATGTAGTCGCTGAACGGGACATGCTCATGAAGGAGAACAAAGGTCTTGAAACGCGCTTGTCTGAGGCTGGCCAGCGTCTCGAGGACCTTGCGACTTCCTCCTCTTCGCCCAGCAAACGCAACGCCGCTGTCATGGATCGCGAGCTTCTCGATCTGAAGTCTGGCCTTGCACAACAAAGCGACATTGCTGCAGCAGCTGTAGGGAAGATGAGGCGGGCGGAAGCTTTGGCGCAGGAGTTACAAAAGGACATCGTGGCCGAGCGCGAGTCGAGCGTGCAACTACACAAAGAGAAAGCCGCACTCGAAAGGTCTATGAAGGATCTGCAGTTGAAACTCATTGACTTGGAGACGAAGGGATACTCATCTGCGAGCCACGACGTGAGGTTCTTGCACGGCCGCATTCAAGAGGTAAGTTTCCCTTTCCTTTCTCACCAACCCATTACATGAAGCACCGTCATACTAACAATGCCACCTCACCCAGCTCGAAAGATCCCTCGAAACCCACGAATCCGAGCGCCAGAAGGAACAGCGCACCGTCCGTAATGTCGACCGCACCGTCCGCGATCTGCAATCCCAAATCGAGCGCCGCGACAGATCCAACGCCGCCCTCTCCGACGAAGTCAACAAAGCGCGCGACAAAATGGAGCGCCTTCTACACACCATCGATGAGCTGCAAGCCTCCGACTCGACCAATCAGCTCGCCGCCAAGCGCGCCGAGCGCGAACTCCGCGAGGAGCGTGAGAAGGGCCTCAGGTT
Organism: Cryomyces minteri; assembly: GCA_005059845.1. Classification (NCBI taxonomy): domain Eukaryota; kingdom Fungi; phylum Ascomycota; class Dothideomycetes; genus Cryomyces; species Cryomyces minteri. Next base: position 10,677 of record NAJN01001432.1, read on the forward strand.
GGAGCGCGAGCTTGAGGGCTGGAAGGGCCTGCGCCTGGAGCGAGAGAGTGTCAGACGCAGCGGCACGTTGGTTGCGATGAGTGATGTCGATGCGAGAAGTAGGAGAGGCAGCTCGATTGGGCCGAATGGACCTATGCAGTTTGAGGTGCCGCAGAGGAAGTCGAGCTTGACCAAGGGTTTTTTGTGAATAGGGGTGCGTCTGGCGTCTCTGTCGGCTCGATTGGGTCGGGGTCTGTTCGGTCGGAAGCGTTCTTGTGAGGGCCCGCCAACATCTCGCACGAAGGCGTATTCCATACGGGGCGTGTTGGGTGGTTCGAAGCACGGTGGAGGCTCGTTGTGTCGCCTTTGCAGTTGTGTTGTAGCTTCTCAGTAGCTTGTGGCTATCCTCAGCATGTATCCAGCAGTAGTGCGACAGAAAAGCATTTACATGGTCATTTGATTGATTGATTGATTGATTCTATATAAGCTATGCACAGGCTTGCCGCCCGTATGAGCTGTCCCTACACGCTACCTTCCGCTCAAGCTCTCCTATTCCGTCGTCTCAACCGAAATCCCCAAGTCAATTCGCAAGAGCGGCCCAGGGGTAGCCGCTCTCTAAGAGCTCTGTTATGTGGATAAGTTTGCCGAG
>NAJN01001433.1:0-11286 GCA_005059845.1 Cryomyces minteri
GAGATTGCAAAGGTCGTTAGTAGAGTGGTGGCCGATGCGGACAAGGTACGTGCAAAAGCATCTGTGCGCACGATGTGCCCCCCAAGGAAGGAAGAGAGCAAAGCTAACGTGTGGTAAAAAGGCTGAGCAGATAAGGATCACGAGACTGCCACTTTCGGAGGACAGATACCTGAAGGAGTCGATTGAGTTGAGCAGGAGCTACTACCGTGCTCTGGTTGCCTGATGGGTGCGAGCCGTTGCTGTTTGGAAGGCTGGTAAGAACGCTTTTGGGAGAGATTCCATTCTTGCTTCTGAGTGGCTTTGCGTGCCTACACCTTTGGGCGTGGTTTACGCGGATTGGGGATTGCTTCCGGCCGGGGGGGGGTTTGGCGGTCTGCTTGCCTGGCTGTGCGCCTGCATAGCGCACCACACGGAGGGTTTCAGTGCGTCTGAGGGATTTCGAACCATCGGCCTAGAATATCGTCCATGGAACTAGTAGCTCTTAGGAAACGAGCTCGACTTCCGAAGCAAGTCCGCATTCTAGGAAGTACTCTCCCGCCACTCCTTCTTCACCTCTTCTTGCTGGTACAAGCCGTTCTCAGAACCCGCAACTACGTTGAGGAACCCGCCTTCAAATGAGGTATTGGTCACTCCACCGGAGCTTGCAAGTACGGATCTATCTGCCTCAGGGCGGAGGGCAGATGCACAGCAGTCAAAAGCAGCCTCTCGTCCTCCAAGTGTCAGGTGCCAGGTATTACTAAATCCACCGCTGTTCAACAAACTGCCTACGGTCGAACGCTGGTGCGCGGTCATAACATGTCAGAATCCGTGGGTGGGACTCCCAGCGTCACGAAGGGAGGAATCTACGGCTCAGAACGCATACTGTCTTGAAAGGTTACAGAAGAAGAAAAGAAAGGCATGCTCCAAACTTATATACATACGGCACAACAAGCCCTTGCCCTGGCTCTGCTTTGCGCTGCTTTGCGCTGCTTTGCTTCGCTTCGCTTCAGAATCACCAACTCTCATCTCCACGGGGAAGTGCGCAAGAACACCGATAGCATGCAATGCGTCGTCTCTCATTCACAAGCGCCCTCCCGCTCTCACCTCCATGTCCCATTTGCCTACACTGGTCGCATCTGAGTGCTCCGTACTGCTCGCTTACTCGCCCTTCAGCTTGTCCTGCTTGACGCTGAACGCCATGTCCAACAGGTCCTTCTCCTCCTTCATGTGCGTGCTCTTCAATCCCGTGGCGACACTAGCCGATGGATTGCGGCCCGCATACATGACGTGGCGGCGGTTGTGATGCTCCGTATGGTTGAGCAGGGTCTCGATGCGCGGCTGGGTGAAGCTCCAGGCGCCGGCATTAAGCGGCTCCTCCTGACACCAGACTATGTTCTTGGCGTTGGGGTAGTGGTCGAGATTTTCCTTGAGTTGGGCCCACGGGAAGGGGTTGAGCTGCTCGATGCGCGTAATGGCGGTGCGCTTGAACTCTTCGGAGCTGGCGCGGTGTTTGTGCAACGCCGTGTAGACCTGGCCAGTGCAGAGGATGACGCGCTCAATGTCGGCTGCGTCCGCAATTGTCTTGCCGTGCTCCGGGTCGGGGATGATCCACTGGAAGTGCGAGTCTCCAGTGAAGTCTTCAATATTGGAGCGGGCGAGAGGGTGCCGGAGGAGGTTCTTGCTGAAGAATAGGATGAGAGCTGGTGTGTGTTAGCAAGTCGTATGCTCTGCAAGGCCTTTACTATCCTGTGCACTTACGTTTTCTGAATTGACGGTTCATCTGTCTCCTCAGGATGTGGAAAACATTGGCAGGTGTAGTCATATACGCAACCTGCATGTTGCAGTCTTGGTGCTGCCTCTCGAGCTTGTCTGGCGCAGGGAAGATTCTTGGGTCCTCGTTGCAGAGTTGCAAGAAACGCTCCATTCTGCCCGACGAATGCTCCGGGCCTTGGCCATCATAACCGTGGGGCATGCTCATGACAAGACCGGACCTTTGCAGCCACTTCACCTCGCCCGAAGCGACGAACTGGTCAATGACAACCTGGGCGTTGTTGGCGAAATCACCAAACTGTGCTTCCCATATGACAAGAGCATCTGGTGACGAGAGGGAGTAGCCGTATTCAAAGCCAAGACTAGTCTCTGTCAGTACGTGGATGTAGTACAATCGTGCGGAAGCTTACACTCCGTATTCACTCAACGAAGAGTTGGTAACAACAAAGCTCCCCTGGTCCGAGCTTAGGTGTTGCAGAGGGGTATACGTCTGCTCGTTCTCCTGGTCGTGCAGCACAGCGTGACGCTGGGAGAAGGTGCCACGCTCGACGTCCTGACCGGATACTCGAACGTGGTGACCTTCTTGACACAGGGTACCGAACGCCAACGCCTCTGCAGTTGACATGTCGATGTTCTTACCTTCTTCAACAGTCTTCTTCCTGTTGCCTAGAATACGTTTTAAGTTGCGGTGAAGGTGGAAGCCTTCAGGTGGGTCGGAAATCTTGTTAGCAATGTACTTTAGTGTTTGCTCGTCCACAGCAGTCGGCAAGTGCGGCAGGACCTCGGTTGCAAGCTCTTTGGGCGACTTGAAGCCGTTCCAAGCAGAGGTCAGCCATTCCTTAGAAGTCGGCTGGTAGTCTTTGCTGCGGGCGAAGCTCTCTTCGAGCATGCCCAACACCCACTTCTTGTGCTCCTCGACGTCGTCCTTGGTGAACGTCTTCTCTTTCAGCAGTTGGTCGACGTAACGATCAATGACTGGCGGCAGCTCGCTGATTCGTTTGTACATCAGGGGCTGAGTGAACGACGGCTGATCGGTTTCGTTGTGTCCCGACTTCCTGTAGCAAACCATGTCGATGACTACATCTTTCTTGAACTCGGCGCGCCAATCTGAGGCCAGCTGGCATACAAAGTTGACAGCCTCCACGTCATCACCGTTCACGTGGAAGACAGGCGCATCAATGGCCTTGGCAATATCGGAGCAGTAGGCCGTGGACCGCGAGAAACGTGGGTCAGTGGTGAAGCCAATCTGGTTGTTCACGATGATGTGGATGGTGCCACCAGTCTGGTACCCGGGCAGAGCGTAGAAGCCCATGGTCTCATACACAACACCTTGTCCAGCGAAAGCAGCGTCTCCGTGGAGTAGGACACCCATTGCACTGTTGGCCTCCTTCTCGTCACCATTGTAGTGTAGAATAGCCCTCGTCTTTCCTAGCACGACTGGGTCCTCGGCTTCCAAGTGAGAGGGGTTTGCAACGAGAGAAAGTCGCACGCGCTTCCCTGAAGGCGTTGGACGCTCGAAATTCATGCCAAGATGGTACTTGACGTCTCCAGAACCTTCATCTGAGGGCTCGGCGGATCCACCGAACTCACTGAAAATGGATTCGTTGGGTTTTCTGACGACATTGCTAAGAACGTTGAGACGACCGCGATGGGGCATGCCAATGACGATGTCCTTGACACCGTAGTCGACACTTCTATCAATGAGGGCCTTCATACCCGGGATGAGAGATTCTCCACCCTCAAGACCGAAACGCTTATCGTTGGGGTATTTCGTGGCCAGGAAAGACTCGAAACTCGAACTCCAAATCAGACGGTCTAGAATCCTTCGCTTCTCATCCACGGAGTACTTGTATGGGGTTGGCACTTCGATGCGCTGGCGCAGCCAATCGCACTGATGTCTGTCCGGAATGTGGATGTACTCAATACCGTAACCGCCGCAGTATAGCCTCTCGCACGCGGCAATAATCTCGCGCAATGTCATCTTCTCCCGCTGTTCGCTCTTGAATCTCGGCAATATACCAGGTCCGAGCGTGAATTCTTGGTCTAGGTCCTGTTCTGTGAAACCGTAGTAGGAAAGCTCCAATTCTTTCGGCCTGCTGTAGCCAAACTGCTCTGCCTCTATTCGGATACCCAGCGGATCGAGCTTTGCCTTGTGATGTCCTCGGGATTGATAGGCGCGGACCAACAGTTGAACCTTCAAGTGGTTTGTTACGTCTGCTCCTTGACCTGGTGCCATCTCCGAAGCGGGTGTGAACAAGGGAACACTCCCAGCGGGCACGGGGACGATGGTTGGCGGTGGCTGGAAAGCCTGTGATATCGGCATGTTGCCCTCTTCCATATTGCGGAAGTAGACCTGCCATGATACGTGGACGCTGGAAGGGTCGCGTTTCCACTCCATGTACATTGCGTCCACGTAGTTCGCCGTGTTACCTTGTAGGAAGGAGTCACTGGGATCCTGTGGTAAAGGAGTAAGCATAAGCTCTCCCGTAGGCGCTGAACTCGAAGCCTACCACTCCCTTGTTTGTGTTTTCCACCGCTTGTGCATACCGCCTCCGGTACGCCTTCTGTGCTGTGAGTGCGAGAGCTCTTCGGCTTGACACCAAAGCCGCTCCCGGAGAGCTTCTGGATATGTTGGAAATGCTTGCTTTTTGGGACCAGCTACCTCCCACGAGGCGGCTGCCACACTGCCGGAGGGTTGTGCGCAGCATGGTGAGGCTCACGCGGTAGGAAGGGAGGATTCAGCAGAGAGTACTGTGTCTGTAGTGTGTCTGTACTGTGTCGGCACAGGCGGCTCAGCTCAGAGTCACCGATGCTGCAGAACTGAAGGGGAGAGGATGGGAGGCAGTCGGCCTGCTGCGGCGGCAGAGGGCAGCGCGTCATAACGGGGCTATACCGCTTTCGGACCTTGGCTGAGTTTTCGGCGTCGGCCAACGTCTGCTCGCAATGAAGCACGAATCAAACAAACGATTCGAAACTCTCACTGTGCACGACATGTGGATGTTGCACCGCGACGTGGACACTGATACGGACTAGATCTGTATTGCTTCCTAGTTGAACGGCTCGCGGTACAGGAGATACCTTGGAGAGTCTCTCAGCAGAGCGATGCGCCCAATGAACAGGAAAGTGGGCTTCCTTCGATGCTACAGGTATATCCGCAGTCCAATGGAGAGATAGGATCTCCTTCAGTGAAATTACGCATGTTCACCTCCTCCAGCGTGATATCCCGCACCGTCAATTCTGCAAGCCCGTCGCGCAGCGATTTTACGGTCTTGAAGCAGAGCACCCACTGCATGTCGTAACAGTTCTCCTAGCCTACAGAGTGGCCTACCCAAATACTCAGACCCATCATTTCTAACATGATATCGACCTTGCCCAGAGCCTTCAAGTTCTGCTCCTGGAGTTAAATGAGCGTGATTCTCAAGCTGTCACGCTTGGTGTAAATTCGTTCTCCGCAGTCACATGGATCGTGACTGTTGGACCAGAGTGTGATCTCCTTGATACAATCAAGACGGCACCTGCTCGTCTCGTGCAAGAACCCCCTCAGCTGGTGCGGAGTGTTGAGACAATGCGCAATATGGGCTTCTAACCTTACATTGAGAATTCTTTTGCTTGCCATTATCTCCGGTGCAACAATGCTCTCGAGTACTCCTCCAGGTATGGATTCAGGCAGATGCAATCCGCAGGGGCCGAACGGATCCGAAAGGTCATCTTGGTCACAGTGATAGGCCATGAATCGAAACAGTGGGATACCATGTAAACGGCGCAGAGCATCCATGCCGACCGATCGCAGTACCTTGAGATTCGACTGCCCGATGATGTCGTCACCGAGACATCGATGCAAAGCCCATTCGTCCTCATAGACACACTCCACCATCTCAGCTGGTCCGAGGTTGGGTAGTGTAGAGCTTGGGAGGACCCCAGACCTTCGAAAAGGAAGATGCAGAAGCCGATTCGTTGTCAAAGCGAGGTCGAAGCGAAGAAGCTGGATTAGAGTGCGAAGTATAGTGTTGTGGGACGGCTCCCTTGCTTTGTAGGAACCTCTTTGGATCTATGAGTACTCTATTTGCTGTAGTAGAAGCATCTAGCTGTACCATGTTTGCTGCAATCATACTTTGTTCAGAGAGGCTTGTTCCAAAAGCACAAACGAGTAAGTCTGGCTAGCAGAAGCAACGCAACTCATCGTACTGAGACAACAGTGACTTGCAGGTACATTGCTTTAGTATGCGCTTCCCCAGATCTCGGCCTCCGCCTGCACCTCATCTTCCTCGGTAACGATCCGCCTCCCTTCGTCCTTGATCCGCTGTTTCCGCTCGCGCCTGCTCGTCAGATGCGGCGTCACAGGCGTGAGGGGCGTAAAAGGCATGTAGGGACTATACGGCGTGGCCAGCCCCGTGCGTGGGCCTTGCATGAATAGATCACGGCGGCGCTCGACATACGTAGTCTTGGTGGACGGTAGGTCTGACGTGGGACTTGTGAGCTCGTTGTTGACGCTGGCGGACAGGCTGCGGAAAGGCAACGTGCCGATGCTGGTGCTGGAGTTGGTCGGTGCGGCGCTGCTGGTGGAGAGAGACTGGTTGTAGGGGTGCGAGGAGAGACGTTGCGGTGCTGGCCGTGGCAGGGGTTGCGGTTTGTCAAGACCTTCGTAGTCGTAGCCGTCAGATGTGCCGGGCGTTGTTGGAGCGGGTGAAGCTTGTAATGGGCTGGGTGGTAGTCCCGAGTCGCCATGTCGTGGGGTCAGTGGTGTGCGCGCTTCGTCGTAAGAGCCGCCGTCCTGGCTGGAGTACTTCTGCCTCGGCGGGGTGATGCGTAGATTTCGGAGGCCGTGTCGGGCTCCTGAGGCGCTGGATACGGAGCCATACGATGAGGCGCGATTGGCGCGGGATGAAAGGGGAGCGCCACTGGAGGGGTATCGGTGCCGTTCTGCTGTTGGACTACGAGGAGCGTACTTGGGTGGGTATTCGACACGGAGGGGTGATGTGGGTGTGGATGGGATGTCTGGCATGGAACTGTCCGGTGGGTATATCGCACGCATTGGACTTCTGGGTGTTATGGGGCTTCGGGGTGATCCTGGACTTGACGGACTGGGAGGGCCTTGAATAGGTATCTGGAGATGGGCCAGAGCTGGTGCAGAGGTGAGGAGACGGGGGGGCCGTCGCCGATCCACTGGGGGATTCGTAGGTGGAGGTGGAAGCTCACCGCTCCATTGGCGAATTTCATCTTCTCGAATCTCGACCTCTTGCGATGAGTGTACGACTCTGAACTTGCTGTCCTCTTGCGCCATCACCGCTGCGTACAGCCGCTCCATCTCGTCCTGCCGCTTAGCTTTGTCGGCTTCGATGACGTTGTTGTCGAATGAGAGGATGCTGTTGATAGCTGGGCTCTCCGAGTTGCTCTTCACGCTCTTCAGACTCGGCGCATTGCCTTTCTTCGAGCCGAATGCGAAGCTGTGCGGACTGTGCCATGCGCGCCATGTACGATGGCTTGAGGAAGGCGATACAGGCGAAATGTCGAACGCGCCAGTCACGGTTTTGACCATCTCAATGGCGGGCGCTTCCCGAGATGTGCCTGCTGTTCTGCGCAGTCTCCTACCTACGGTAAGGAAGGCAGTGCCGACGATCAAGACGAACAGCACGTATGCACCGAGGATGCCACAGATCTGGCCGGGTAAGAGTGCTCTATCGCGGGAAGCGGTTCGAGACAGCGGAGGTCCGTCTTCGGGCGAAGGCGCCGCGCCGTTCTCAATGTGGACCGTCCAGAAGCCAGCGAGGGCGAGTGTTGGATAAGCTGTGGAGAGTAGGAAGACGGGAAGCCAGCACACTGATGCCATGGCTGTGAGAGAGCAGAGAGTGCGGTCTGTGTACAGAGGGCGACATGGTGGCCTGCTGCACGCTGGGACCTTGGAGGGATATATCCAGCCATCGAGTCCAGACAGGCCAGTGTGCTTGTCGAAGTGGTGTTTGAGGGGATGATTGGCCGTGGTGCTGTGCAGTCCCAGGCCGGCCTGCATGTGGAGGGGGGGCAAGCGGCGTCGTCCCGCTCGGTATCCCGACAAGGGCATTCAAACACAACCATCTACTGCATTGGCGTGAGTGGATGTCAAGATTGCACAGTCGCGGCCCAGCAGCGACATATCAGACTGCGACCTCGAACACACACGATGCTGTTGACTACCTCACAAGAATAACCACTGCCACAGAGGCTTGTTCGACTCGTGCTCCGACACAAGGGGGGAAGACATCCCTCAGCCCCCCGTCCCCATGGCTTGCATGGTCTTAAGCGCCGAGTCGGCCAATCAGTGAAGGGATGGCAGAGCTGCCAGCCTGAACTCGGCACTACGGCCTCGGAGGGAGAGACAGCAACGTCGCGCCGGGTACTTCACCTAGTGACAGAGGAACAGGAAGAGGAAGACTGGAGTCCAGCGGATTGTGCTCTCATGACGAGAAGAAGTGCGGAGGGATGGTCGTTGCCAAGGGCGCCAAATCAGTGGCTTGCTACTCCATTTACGCTCGTGTAATACTCCTGCTCTGCTATCGCCAGCCTCGTCGATGACCTCAGCGCTATGCGGGCACCCAACTATACCGCTCCCCGTCACAAGCACAATAGCAAAACTCGCGTCCTGGTCAAACATCTCTAACAGCTCTCTTCTTTTGTCCCAAACGCTTTCTCTCAAACAGCCCGTATCAGACATCTCTCCATATCTCGTTCAGTGCTCCTGAACACTTTCATAAGTCTCTGTCTGCATATGTTAGCGTGGAGATCTCCGAGACAAGAACACAGTCTTCAACACTTGCTTTCGCCTTCTCATGCGAATCCTCTCTCATGAGTCGGAGGCGGCGACGTGACGTATAGCTTGGAAGGAGAGATCGTCCCTGGGTTCTGCTGTGCCGGTACAACCGTACCCTCAGGTGTGACAATGGAACTCGTGCGTGTCGACCGAAGGTCCCAGTCGTCCTCCGCTACTCCACTCAACATCTCGATATCTCTTTCCGAATCTCGGCCACTCGGGGGCGTCGCCGTCCAGCGCCCAACCGCATAAATCGCCGCTCCGAGCGCCAGGAACGGGCTCATCAGAACGGGCACCGAGCCCAACAGCAGAATAACCCCCAGCGCCGGCGGCCACTGCTTCCCCGTGAGAAATCTGTCCCAGCGGCACAGCACCAAGTTGACTAGCGTTTTCAGCCAGTTCGACAGCGCGCAGAACAGGGGGAGTCCGCCGAGAAAACCCGCCGCAATCCAATCGTCGTTCCACCCGTCCCAACATGGCTCGTCGATGCAGTAGTACGTCTTCAGCAGCCCTAGCACGGCCATGGTGAAGATGAAGCCATCGAGCACGAGCAGCACCGTGTTGATGGCGAACTGCTTGGCGCGGGTGTGCGCGGTGGGCGGGGTGCAAGTTTCGTCGGGCATGTTTCGGTGAGTGACGAATTCGACGAGGAGGGATAGGAACCAGATGGCGCAGAAGAGGAGGATGATGGGCGCTGCGCAAGAGTGTTCCACTGGAACATTGTACATGAAGCGCGCTTTGGAGTGGCAGAGCGCTTGGTCGATTGCCATGTTTGGAAGAGTTGGCTGTAGGAGAGGTGTAGTGGTTGACAGTTTGTGTACAGGAGGTGTTGTGGTTGAGGAACGGACGTAAAGGTGCGTGTTGTTGTAAAGGTTTTGTAATGCCGACTGTTGCTGCACAATCCGAGGAGTTGGAAGTCACTTTGATGTCTGCAACAACACGGCCGGTCACAGCGTACATTTATACTGCAAGAGTCCAAACGTTCTCATCCCACTTTAGCTTCTGACTCTCGCTCGACCGTTTCACCTACCATGGAACGCTCGACCTTCTCCACAACGTTGAAAAGTCTGATAAGGCCGTTCCCCAGCGTGTCAGACTCTCCACTCTTACTCTATCAAGACTTCTCTACCATCTGACTGGAAGGGAAATTCCCTCAAACCGAAAGTACGTAGAGGAAGGTTACAACATTCCATGCTGGAGCATGGTACAAAATATGCCTAGCACAAGGTCATGGACGACACGTTATCACTGCAAAGTATACCGGCACCACCGGTCAACGTCGTCGTACCCTCGCAGGTGACCGAGCAAATTCACGTCGGCAACAACGGGACGCCCTCGTCTCGTAGTCCCGCGTCGCGAAAGGCGAGTGACCCCTTCCCATCTCTCAGCATCACGCACCCGGTCGCGCCGAGGGGAACGCGGCTGCCGACACCAAGCCATCTCTCGAGGTCCGATCCCGCCAGGTCACGGAACGCCGCCGAGCCCGCCCGCCCAATCCCCCGCGACGACGACTCGGGTTCGCACTCCGCCGCTCTGCCTCCTTTCCCCACGGCCCACCCCCCCCCCCCTTCTTCTTAACGGCGCCGAACCCCGCACGACGGCGCAGTCGCGGCCGGGCTGACGCCAGGCGTCGACCCTCTCGTTGTCAGCCAACACTGCCGTCGTCCCCCCAGCCACGAGGCATCTGCAAAAGCCGACGGTGTGCTGGCACGGGCGCTAGGAGTCTGGCGGCACGCTCCGGAGCCGTCGAGACGTCGCGCGAGCTTGTCGCATTGGCAGTGCCGTGTCGTGTCGTGTCGTGTCGTGTCGTGTCGTGTCGTGGTCTGGTATCGACAGTCACGCTGCGCTGCGTGCCTTTTTTCTGCGTGTTGGTGGGGAGGATCGTCTAGCGGCCCCCCGGAGTCGCGAGTAGTGCGGTGCGTGCGTGCTCTCCTCTCCGACAAGGCGTCGTCGAAACGCAGGTCGCGGATTAGACGCGTTGAGGTATTTGCTATCTCGGCTTTGCTCAGGTATCTCAGGTATCTCAGGTATCTTAGGTATCTAGGTAGTCGTGAGTAGTGTCGTGCTGTGTAGGATACATGGGATTCGCCGTCATCTGCTCATTGCGCCGGTCCTCAGTGCAACATTCAGCTACGCTTATTGCGCGTGCCTGCAAGCATCGGGCACTCGACAGCGTCAGCGCCACGCCCTCCTCTGCCCCTGCCCCTGCCCCTGCCCCTGCGTCTGTCCTTGTCCCTGTCCTTGCCATGCCGCTCCTCTCCCTGTCACTGCCGATACTCGCCCGCTTCCCGCTTCCTGTTGAGTTGGGGCCCGCACTCGCGCTTCCGCCTCTGGTCCTGGCACGCAAGCTGCTGGTGCGGGAAAAAGGGTTTGGCGCCCTCGAGGCCGTAGTAGCGAGGGCGATCGCGCCGGCAGGAGGGCCGTCGGCGCCAGAGATGGCCGCGCTGTTCTTCCTGCCCCTCGGCCCCGTGACGCCGGTACCGCTGACGGCCCTCGCACTCCCGGTATTGGGCGCATTTCGCTGCGTGTAAACACCGTCGTCCATGGGGCACGACACGACGCTGTCGATTGTCTGCCATGTGGCTGCTCTCGGCTGCATGGAGGGGCGTGTCTGCTGCTGGTGATGACTGGGATGGTGCTGTTGTTGTGATGTAGATAATGAGCGGTCGGAGGCGGGCGTGAAGACGCGCACGTGCTCCGACGTGGTGGAACTGGCACTGCTGATGTTACTTGCCGCCGCCGCCGGATTCGTG